>VMBQ01000003.1:218646-302113 GCA_007657795.1 Dreissena rostriformis | reverse complement strand
TGATTTGTTCACCATTTAAATTATAATTTAATTCGCTCTTATTCGGCAATAGTGTAATCTAATATACCACGTTCAACATTTATTTAATAACATTGATGCGAGAGTTCATCAAATATATTACATTTTTATACCGTCTTAAATTTAACTAGAATCAGAGTGCACTCTGTTTGTCTGTGTTTATTGTGTTTGGTAATTAGATGATTTCCTCAGTAATTGATTTGATGCATACGTGTTTGCGCGTGAAACAAAAATAACTTGGTTTATAGATGCACTTTATCATCGTAGTCATTGTGATGCAAAACCGATTATTACATGTGACGATAAACAGGATGTCATATATATGTTGTTTACTTTTAACAAAATGTAAACACGTTTGCATGTTGATACGTAACATCATGTGGTTTTAAACCGATAGTAATTTCGGTTTGCAAAATATTACAGGTTTCCAAACGTATTGTTACATGAAACATGAAGGCTTTTCATGAAATTTCTATTAAAATTGCTAATAGAAGTTGCAAACAACAATATAAACGTATCACTTTTACACAAGGGGAAAATGTTTATGATTCGAAAAGTATTGTATTATTTGGTTAAAAGACATTTTAAACATCGATATATGTTAATGATATCTACAGTACTCTCATTTATATATTACAGCTGATCGTCAGAAGAATGCTAGTTTTTATATGTTTAAAATTGAATTAAATTACAATAATATAAGTACAAATATATATAATTATATGCTTATAAAATGGATGGATGATTTTATATGTTCGTTAACTATATTGTCAGCGCAGGTAATTTTTAGTTTTTTAGCTGTTTATGGCCTTGGTTATTTCTTCAGAAGTAATCGGTGCATTAATTTTATAATTGTCGTTTTGTTGTGTAGATTCATTTTCGGGATTTATTTGTTGCTCAGGTGTATTTTGATCCTCTATCTTTTCCGAAATAATTTTTTGAAAGAAGTTGTAGAAATCATTCAATGTTGCCTCTGTTTGATTATTTTTGCTTTGTGTTGAGTTATTTATTGTTCTCCAATATAATTCGGGATTTTCATATTTTAATGTTCTTAATTTTGAAACTTTTGAAGTGTTGTATTTGTTAAATGATGATTTTAGTGTGCTTTTGTATTCTTTGCTGATTTTGCTGAGGTTGCTTTTAAAATAGGGTGTTTTATGTCTGTTATACAATTTTCTGGCAAAGTGGTATTTATTTCTTATATGAAGACATGTGATTTTGAACCAAGCCTTTTAAGTGTGTTTTGCTTATAAGTTTCGTTATTTTTGGTTTTATGTTTAATTGTGCCAAAAGATTCGTGTGAACATTTAATGAATAGTTGGGTTATATCGTTTACGATACTATTTATGTTATTTTGGTCTATGTGGTTGTTCTCAATAAGCTGGTCTATTTTGTTTTCTATTTGTATTGCAGTTGTAATATCAAAGTTTTCATTAAATGTATCTGCTTTTGAGTTGTCCCATAGTTTGGTTTTTGGTATGGTGTTTATATGTTGCGTGATATTGCAGTGGCTTATATGAGAAGTTTTTGTTTTAATTTCAAGTGTTATTGGTGAATGAACATCTGAGTACAAATCACAAAAGTCTAGGATTTCAAAATTAATTATATCCTTTAGTAGTGTAATGGCTGTGCACAATGCATAATCAACAGTGCTAGAGTTTCTATAGGTTAAGCATGGGGTTTTATTATCACTGCCAATTCTACAATTAAGTATAAAGAAGTTACTATTTTTACAGAATTTAATCATTTTGGTGCCATAATTTTAAGTATTGACGTCTACAATTTTTCTGTCAAGAGGTATTTGATAGTCTTCGAAGGTTTTTATATCTCAGATTGTTCATTTTCCATATCTTCTAGTTCAAATAAGTCAGTTAAAAATCTATCAGTTAGAGAGAAGTCACACAGTCTGCCACATCTTGAATTAAAATCTCCTAACAGCAAAACATCTGTGCAGTCGTTATTGTATCTAAATATTTTGTTTTGAATGGAAAAGTATGGGTATTCGACAGCAAATCTTGTGCCTGTTGGGGGGATGTAGATTATACCACATTTCAGGTCACTGTTGTTTTGGGGGTCACCGTATAATTGCCCTGAGATTGTGAACAATTTGATCAGGTCAGATTCGCTTTTGTCGTCAAATTTTATAAATGGACTGAACATTTCTTTAGCTAGGATAGCTATTACACCTGTTCGAATCCATGATTAATGATGTATTCTCATCCTACCGGTAGTTATGAAAAACAAGTAACTAAAATTAAGTTCAGACATTTTGATTATACAAAGCAAGTAGTTTCATAATATATAAACTTTATTTAAGCTCATGTGTAAACATGTGCTTCTTAGAATGAAAATATAAACATAGTATTTGACTGAAGATTACGACCGAAATGAAAAGTAAAGACAATATGTAGATATTAAAAACCGTGTATCGAATATTCCTTTCAGATTTTACTAAACTTCTGTAAAGGTCAACTTTCAATTTCTTCTTGTACTAAGTCATGTTTGCTTCCGTCTTGGAATGAAATATGTATATTTATCACAATTGCTATACATCACAGTCTTGAGACCATATACAACTACACTTTTTTATGTGTCTAAGTTGAAAATATAAACAATATAACAAGGTCAAATCGTGTTTAAACTTCTACACTGCTTACTAAATACATCTAACGTCTATTTGATTTCACATATTTAAAATCTTGATGTTGGCCCGCTATGTTTAATTTTGATTTTTAATATTGACCTGTTGCATCTAAAAATAGTATTGCACATTGCGTTAGATTTGTTTCCTTTGAAAAGGATTAAGCATAGAAATACAATGTTATTTTAAGCGTATGCTGTAGCATAATAATACATTTTAAGCTTTAAACTCATAACATGTACACTGACATATATAGTATGTGCTCTGCTCAATAAACCGGTACCGCAAACGTCCTTCGGTCAAAGACGCATACGCTATTCCATGTAAAACAAATAAAAATACGTGTTCGAGAACAAATTGGTGACACTGTTTACCACTTTTTATTCAATATCAATAACACAAAATAAAATAACAATGAAACATTTTATATTTTATATTTTGAACACGTTCTCACTATACTGTAACATCGTTGTTTAATTACTTGTTCGTCTTTTTCAAGATACTCTGTATTTAAAGCATATGATGGATATCCGTTTTATGTTTTAATGTGTATATGGACACACCATTGAAGTAGGTGATTAAGTTTGTGTTTCTTTGGTATCGTGCGTACACCAAAAAAGCTTTAAAGACACTTATCGTCGAACTTTATTTAAACATCTGTTGATCATTTAACATGCATAAATATAAAAAAAATACTTATATCAGATGCACATGTCTAAACTGCTTGAGTAAATCTATGTATTGATACTACATGTATATAATACTTTAAATGACGAAACCATACAAATAAATAAATTATTCTAACAGCATTATCTGATCGTTGTTTTTTTAAGTCACAAGACAATTTAGTACGTACGTTACACAAACTGAAGATGTTACATGTAGCATGAGTATGACGTGACAAGTATTCCAAATGTAATATAGTTATGTAATTATTGCTCATTTCCCATTTATCTCGTGTTTTATGTATAGCATTAACCACGATTCTGCAAATGAAAAATGGTAGACACGTTGTATATCAATAAACCTACCGGTGTTGTATCATGTATGTCTTCTTGGTAAATTTGATCGTACATTTTATGGGTAACCATTGGGACGTGTTTTCAATACGTGTTGTTACTGACGCTTTTCATAACCTTTCAGAGAATAACAATTAATTCTTGAAGTATTTGAAATGAGGTCATTTACGTTAATAAATCGTTGTCGATACTGGAAGTCAAGTTATTAACATAGATAATTAAGTTACACACACAACATTTTATTATTATGTTACCTAATACAATCGGCATTATTATGAGTAACATTTTCAACGATAATTATCTCTCCGTCGTGGAATGATATGTGTTATTGCAGTAAGAAACGTATCAACGGAAGTGATGTATAGTACTGACACAAGCTGAAAAGCATTTCTAGAAAAAAAGTATCAATTAAATATATATCATGACACAATAATAATTAAGATTATAATCAACAATTTAAATTTCGTTTCGATTTCTTACTTTGGAAGACATAGTTGCTTAAGTATTTTATAATTCCACTCAAGAGTAAAACAAAGAACAACACAAGTGTTTAAGCAAACATTTATATTATATTTGGAAAATGTAGCCTCATAGGTTAGGATTTTTATAAAGATACATATGTGTAAAACAATTAATATTTACATTATCACTTATTGTAGGTTTTCAACACGTTTTTCATCAAGCATTTAGAAAAAAAACAATTTTAGCAATGCTTTCACGCTAATTATATTTTTATGTCTGAATGGTCAAATGAAGTGCGTTCGTGGATCCGGGTTTTGAAGTTTTTAATTAAGGTATATTTGCTTGATAGTATAATACATTTATACTGTATCGCTAAATGATGTGTGTTAAAAAAAACGGAAATCTGTAATGATTCTTCTCCGTTTAACGCTGATTAAGATGACTTATTTGTATAAGAATAATAATAAAATACAGAAACTTAACACTCGTGAGAATTCGCTGTGTATTTAAACAATATCATTACGGTTTTGATCGGTATTTGGGCATTAACATTTTTAAAGATTATGGCGGTATCGAAATCTCATATGTGCGCAGTCGAATGAGGAGATAAAAGAAGTATTTATTTATTGTGAGAAGACAAATAAATCGTATTTAAATCTGTTTACTAAACAATCACCCTCATGTGTTTTATCTCGTTGAATAAAACGGGAACTGTTTGTCGTCGTAATTTGTTTTGCACTTAACAAATTCGTGAAACTTACGGCTGAGTTAATGCAATCATATTCCGATTCAAAAACACGATCCAATAACAATGAACAAACAATTGCACAGCACGGAGCAAACATTTAACGGCGTGCATTTATTCTATTTATGTACTTGCACTAATAAAAAAACAAATATCCAGTATGCGTTCGCTTCTTAATGCTATCTAAACCCTCATTACTTCAACAGAAATGTGATCATTTAATAACCAATCTAATACAAAAACACATAACACTTTCAATGTTCTTAACATTAAATTTAGTTTCGGCCTAGCATCGGCTTCTATATGTTTAGAACATTGTGTAACGTTGCTCTTTAAATTTCCGTATTACAAACAAATATCATGACTGGCATGCAATTGCTATCTGCTCTAATATTGCAAAAGAACAAATGTAGTTTAAACATGTTCACAGAAGATTGAGTCTGCTTTTTATTTAAATTTTACATGATGCATATAGCTTCAAACTGATTATGCACAGTTACGTTCATATAAATTATAAAATGCAACATAGTTTTAAAATATTAAAAACAAAAAAAACAGAACGTTCCTTTAACAAAGCAGAGGAAGAGGAACACTAACATTTTGTGATCGGCTTGATAACAGTTATTTATTGTACTGAACTTGTTATATTATCCACAATCGTTCTTTGCCTGCACGGTTGCCATATGTTTAAATATGATTTGATATGGTCCAAGCATATGCTCATCATCATCACAAGTTCGCTATTAACCTCATTGTGCATTTTCAATTTATGTACGCTTAACCTACGATTATATTCGATAAACATACCAATACTAAGCTACCGAAGCTGCGACAGTTCAAATTTTCTCAACATATTATGAACGAATTGATAGATGACTTTTGAAACTTGATCCGACTCAGATTTAACGCAGCACAATTTGTCGTGGAAATGTGGTTCTCTAAGAATATTAAAGAAAGAAAACAACAATTCTGACCATAAACGATGGCCATACAACTACGGAGATGTCTTCAATTAACAGATGACATAAAATACTCTTTAGTCCATGTATTTCATTGTAATACAATGAAACATTTATTATATGAGGGCTTCTAGTGTAACCAGCTTCGGACAAAGTAAAGCTTACCCAGTTGTAGAGAGAAGAACGATTCAAACGATTGCAAGTAAGTAACATTTGTTCACATCCCATTTTATTGTCCGAGCACATCGTTTGATGGGTAAAAATTGTGTACATTAGCTCCTCGAAAAATAATGTAAACATTGGCCTAGAGCGTTATGTCAATAATGGTTAATTTCGAAATCCGTATAGCGATCTTCCAGTATTTGTATCGTAAACACATTTTCATTTAACGAATAGGACGAAAGGTCATGGTGGTTTGTTAGTTTTTGTTTGTTTGGAGTTTTCGCCGTCATTAATAGTATTTCAGTCAGTTTACGGCGGTCAGTTAACTCATTCATAATTTTACTGGGCTATCTGGTTTACCAGTACAAAATCAACATACTTATTCCATAAACTGACAACAGCCTTATTTAAATAAATGCAATAAAACTCAACACAGCAATCTACATTAAATGCATATATTTCAAAAAGCTCCTGACTATTTACCGTTACCAAAATGCATATTACAATGACTCATATCAATTAATATACATTTATTATTAATCAGCCACAATCACGAATAAATAAAATGCCGATGTCGATGCTTTTAATAAACACATATAATATATAACTATCATACAAATATTAAAGGATACATCAATTTATTGACCTAAAAAGGCAAATGCTATGATTGTAAAATCAAACATACTTTCTTAATATAGTAACAATATTAATTTCCAAAATATTATGAAAAATCATATTGTACGCACAATGACGATTCTCCTTGGTTTCACTAATTCCGTTTTTGTACCGCATTATTCAATGTATACAATTGTTGTTGGTAACACGAAGATAATTCAATGCTCAATTTCGTGTTTTCCAGTTCCATTTGTAAATAAACAATACAATTGTTAGTCTACATCTACTGTAAGTGTCGCAATGTAGATGTTTAACTTGTATAATGCTTATTCTACTGTCAAAGTACTTGGATATTATTTTCAAATTTTAAATTAAACGCCTATTTTTACACTCGTGAAAATGTTGTCGACCGACTCATGACGGATCCAACCTTCCGAGACATTATTCTGGATTCATTACTTGAGTCTTGACAGGCTCTTTGATATTCTGTTTGTTTTGGAAGACAGAAATAAAATAGGTATTTCTTGAAATGTTTTCTGAAGTTCTGACTAAATATGGCGAAAAGAATAGGATTCGCCGCAGAATTAACGTTTGAAATAATAATGCTAAAAACGCGAAAGGACCAGGTGGGTTGAAATGGNTAAAGCATATGTCGCACGTATTCACATCGAAATTACTAGGTCGCAGTCACCAATTTCTATTACGTTTTCAGATCTCTATATGATTACTTAAGTCTTAATTAATGATGTGTTTCATTGTGTTTTTATAAAGCAATGAAAGTATATTGCTTACCAAAAAGAATACCATCAAGTTTCTCTTAACGGGTTTTGCACAGAGTTATATATCGAGAATATTTAAACCCTATACTCCGCGATATGTTATTATGCGGATATTGTGATGTTTAACTAATCGATTTAATGTAAATTTCTGAACTTTTCTGTATATGCATATTTATTTCGAAAGAAAGTGAATTCATATAAAAAAATGTTGTATAATGTGTATGATCCTCAAATCCTCAAACAAATACAAAACAAAAATTCAACAATTTGATGTCGTAATTTGACACGAACACATTATTGGGGACACCCTAATATGGATTGCAAGAATGTCGGGATTGTAGTTGTTGATTATAATTGTTATTTATTGTTAATGGTTTATTTTTTTGTTAAGAGCATTGTTACATGTTTTAATACCGTTACAACTATGTTATGGATTCAAACTGTGTGAATTCCCAAAATGTGCATTTTAGTAGGCGGATTTGTGTGTGTGTGTTCAATATTACTTGTTGGAAGTGCTAGATTTTTATTTTCTATTTGTCTGTGTTTTTCTATATTTTGTAATATTGTTTGATTATAAAAACATTTAGAGAGATGTACATTTAAGAAGTCTTGCAAAATTCTATTATTTATACCTTTTTTAAATCTGAAAGAATCTCAAATGGGTGGCTTATATAGTGTGATTTTTATAGGTTTGATCAGTCATAAAGAATTAACACGATTTCTAAACATTTATGTAATGTAAGTCATTATATGTGTAATGTTTATTTTCATTCGATTTATTAAATTATTGTACTGAAGTTTACAAACAACCTGAAAGGTCAAAATTTTACTTTCAATCCGTGATTGAATTTAGTTTTGACAAACATATATATTAAGCAGTTTTAACGCAAAAGTGCATTTCGCGTTATTTCAAATATTATTAAACAAGGCCGCTGACCCTTCGCATTTTATTTCATTTTTTCGCAAAGTATTATGATTAATATTTGCAGACAAAAACAAACATATAACCAAAACTGCAACAAAACCCCTTAATTTAAAGTATACGCGATCGGCATCGCCTTGGATATACAGAAATTATTTGATGTTTTTGTCAAACAAATTGGTTGTATGAATTTGGCGTATAAGCTTTTACTATTAAATCTCTTTGCGATGAGTTACCGAATAGTCGAGAGGAACTAATAATGTATAACGGGACACTTTCTTCTATCTTTCTTTATTTTGCATTATATTCAAATGCATTCGATCCTTCTTAACTGACTGTATACTAAATTTGTAAGTTAATTTCAACTTATTGGTAATTTCTTCTTTTAAAGAATTACGTCTGGTCAAATTAATGTTACATTGTGTATTGCGTGCCTGCAGCGTTTTGAGAAACGAGATAAATCCACGGAACTATATGTGTTGAATAATAGGGAAAATAAGAGAGTGGATACGATAAATTTATTACATAAGTGACCAATCGTGCTCCGTTCAATATCAAACAAAGGACATAGACATGGACCTCACGTTTATCATCCTTGTTATTAAGTGACGTTCAATGTTCTTCAGAGTGTGATGTATTTGCACTGTTAAAGTAACAATGACATCGGGAATATATCTGGTTTGTGTGGTTTTCATAACGCATATTTTAAGTGTTTCATTGCAATTTGGGAAGTTGATGTCTTTTTTTTCGTTTTTGTCGTTTATTGAAATCAAAACAAAGGTCTTGACCTGTAATATTAGCGTTAACTCAATCATATACAGCGATTTAATTATTCATATTTCATTCAAATTAAGAACGATATTAAGAGATAAATAGCTTACTCGAATTGGGTTTGTTTTCATTAACTTGTGTTGAATAGTTATTTCCTAATCAAATTTACCATGCTAATTTAATTGTTTTCATCTCATCGTAATTTTGAACCCCGGGGAAAATCCACCATGGTAATATAAAAAACATTAATCTTATATCTCTTTAATAATTCAATCTGCTCCATTTTGAAGTAGAGACATGACATTGTATTTTTAATACGAAAATCTTTAAACGAGACCCTTTAACGTATTGAAATTAATACAACCAGTCCTATGAACATTATTACAAAGTATTGTGTGAAAAATATACTTAAGTTCTATATACCAGACTTACCTTTCAATACATACGGACACGAGCGACAGAATGGAGACATACAGGCTGACGACCAGAATAAAACGGTTGATCTTGCAAAATGCTTCGCCAAGCAACCAACCTCTGTTCATCATGAACTGTATAATTTCAGGCACCCCGACCAGCATAATTACGAAGTCAGCCGTTGCTAAGTTCATAATGAATATATTGGTCACTGATTGTCGCATTTTTCTGTCGAGAAGAATAACAATAATTACGAGGCTATTGCCAATCAAACCGACCGTTCCTATCACAAAGAACAAAACAGAAAGAAGAACAATGACCTCCTCCGACGCAGGTTCTTCTAAAACAGCCGGTGTTGACAGGTTGACACTCCAGTTATTAGCAGTGTTATCCGACCAAAAGGTGGTAGACATTACATCACTAATGTTATTTATTATGGTATATAATATGTTGTTAGAATTTAATAACAACTGTGATGATCCTGTTTTGTTTAAAGACATGTTGGCATTTATTATTTCCGCAGCTTTTGTTTTAAATAAATGGTATTGTTAATTCCTAAGTTCTCAAATAAATTCACAATTTAATTTCATAAAGTCATGATTGCATTCTCATTCATTTTTTCCTTCAACATCGACTTCCAAAATAATAATTTATTTAGTCCAAAACGAATTCTTGAAAAGCAACAGTTTAAAATCCGCTGTCAGCCACAAATGAGTCCTTGTTAAAAACTCCGAAAATGACCGAACTATTACTGATCACATTGTGATGATAATGACGTCTTTATAAAGCACCCATCTGCCTTTTTAATTTAAATATTGTATTCTCATTATCCGTTGAGATAACCCACACCGCGCCAGAGATCAGGAATGCAAGTCACTGTAAATATAATTTATTTTGCCAGTTCCAATGCGGTAAACATTTCGTCTGAACGCCAGCGTTCGCAGCGATGCTCTTTATATACATATCCGTACCAGCGGCCAATCAATCGACGTGTGTTGATACCACAGAAATACGTTTGCTTTTGCTTTATCGATATGTTTGACTGTAAGATTGATGTGTTGGTTAAGTTTGTCAAGTTGGCGTGTAAATAGTATTTAGAATCTTAAAAAAACAAAACAATGCATGAATACAAAAATGTGAATTGCCAACAATGTTACAATGAGTATTGAATTAAACATTAAAAGTGATTTATACAAAAAACACGAATTTCTAGTGTTTCCATATGTGCTGTATACATCGTAATAAAAGGCATTAGAACATGTATGGTTTAATTGAACGAAGACATTCAATTCAATGTGTTTAAACAATAACATTAATCATAATAGCATAATAAACGAAGCGTAAGCGAACAAAAAACTAACTGGGTTCAAAGATGGCGGATCCCAAATCAACTTAAGATGATTTCGCCATTATTTGTGGCAGGTTTATGTTTTTATCCTTTAGATTTGACACAATCATTATGCGAAGGATGTCTCAACGTGTTATATCTACCCTCGGTATTAACTGCGAGGGCAATCTATCATAATTATTAAATACATTACTGTTACAACACACATATTGACTGTGATAAATGTGTGAACCATGTTAAATATCACCCCAGGAGATTAGCAAAGTATTTAGTAGCCTCATATTTGAAATGTAGGAGAAATTTATTTCATATATGAAGCAATACTAATGTTTATCCGTCAATATCAGCCATTTTTGTTTATAAAATCATATCTTAATCAATGTCAATGTCATAATATTTTAATTAAAGCGTTGCTGAGATACGTTGAACGTTACATGCATGCTGCTGTTACATTTCATTCATGTTAAGTATATGCATAACACATTTGTATAGTATACATGTGGCATTTTGCCAATGTTTTATGTTCTGAATTCATCAATCGCATACTTAAAAAACCTTGATATTGTTTATTTTCTTGAAGTGTAAATCTTGATCTTTCGTCTCGTTTAAAAATACACTTTTATTTAAATATGTCAATAAATATGAGCTTGTTTTCATGTTTCACCCTTGTAGTTTTAATTTTCGTACAAGGTTGATTATTTTGATCTCTACATGTACCTTGAATTATGAGTTTTGATTTAAATCAAATTATGTAACTACATTGAATTTAGAACTTACATGCGGCTTTTATTGGCGCTATGTCACTTGCTATTCGTACAAAAATATTATGGAATATGATTTAGTATGAATATATTCATTAAAGTCCAAACTGAGAACAGCGGCCGGTCAAGGGAAATGACCAAAGTGACCGTTGTAGACAGGTGATCGTTGTTCTTAGATGACCACTTTTTAGATCGTTGGTCAGTTGGTAGATTTGCTAGGTTACCCCACCCAGTCGTTTCGTAATCATAGTTATTTTTACAAAGGCTTATTGCCGATAAATTAGTTTAACATAAATTATTTCTAGTGAATACTACAAATCTTATAAATTGATTTAAATTCATACCTATTCTTAAACGTATGGATTTATCAACGATAATATTGTTGTTTACTCATGCATCTCTTTAATTCAGTAAATCCGACATTTCGTATTACGTTCATTGGACGATATTTTTTACCTAACAGTCGTCATGCGTCAATGACGTCACGTCCGCAAAAGTAATAGCGCATCGCTGTAATAAACTGAAAGAACGGCATAAAGTTATCGTTTTCATGCAAAAATTTCCAAAAGTTGTAGTATTCATAAGCACAAAAACATCATTTTTATTAAACATATCTAAGCGAAATTTATCTTAAATTCTTGGTCAGACATTTGTTTTCAGGACTTTTTGATAACCAGTGGTGTGAGCTTCTCCCCTGGAAACTGACAATGCATTTGGATAACAGACGTTTTAGGTGAAAAAATGTACGCTGACATAAATGCTTAAAGTTTGTTACAAAAGTTGCAATATGATGCCCGTTGTGCCACAAAAAAACGATCACTAATCCTTTTATCACCTTCTTATACACGCTTGCTAAGTGTTGTTTTTCACACCTTATCAGCGTTAAGGATCTATTGATTTTATTACGCGCTATTACTATGGCTTTATAAGTGGGCCGCTAATTGCCACTTATACACATTGTTATTGTTACTAGCACATATTTCATGCAATCAGAAATTAAATCGTCGCTAAGTCGTTATTTGTTTTCTCGCAGCGGGCCGCTTTTATCATATCAAAGGCAATACTCGCAATCAGATTATGTTCCCGCAAAATAGACGCACAATAGACGCTATGACGTCAAAGGTAAAAGACAACAACGCAGATTGATTTTTCTGTTTACTTTTCGCAACTCGAAACCACTGACTCGTGACCGTTGTTTTGAGTTCAAAAATGACTTTGGGAGTAAAATATACTGGCCGTTGGCCGTTTTGAACATGACCGTTATTCCCAAGTGTAATATAGAGTGATTTTCGTCGGGGGGAGTCCAGACTGACCGTTGTCTGTAGTTGACCGTTATTTTTAGTTTACCGCTAGGTCAGTTTCGACTTTACTTTATCACAATTTAGCACAAATATTTTGCCTTATTGCAATGGCGACTATTTTGATTGACGTT
Source organism: Dreissena rostriformis (assembly GCA_007657795.1). Taxonomy (NCBI): domain Eukaryota; kingdom Metazoa; phylum Mollusca; class Bivalvia; order Myida; family Dreissenidae; genus Dreissena; species Dreissena rostriformis. The sequence goes on along the minus strand of VMBQ01000003.1, from coordinate 289,065 downwards.
TTAATCTGTGATATGACCATGTCGATAATTCTTGATATACTCACTAGGTTACTGACCATTGAATCGCTTACTGTTTTTATGATTAATGTTTTATCACGTATAATGTGACTTATAGGCCCGTTTTGGCCGGGTGCACGCCTGTTTGTAATTGTCTGTTGTTATTTCTATATATGTTTGCACATGTCACTTTAATAAAATAATTACTTACTTACTTATTGATTACTTTAATCGCACTAACTTGGTTGTATACCATTTAAACGACTTGTGCTTTATAGCTGCCTTTTTTGCTTATTATCCATTAAGTCGACATTGTTCGTACCAAGAAAAAATCAAAAAGCTTTGCGTACACAATACTTAACCGTAAAAACATTCACCATTTAAGGTTCTGTCGGAAATTGCACGAAATTTAATTTTACAAAAGTTTAAGTTATGTTCATTGTATTTGTCAACCGATTCTGAGTTCTGAAGTAGAGTAAGTCACGTTATTTAAGCTTAAAGCATCCTTAAACATCTTAAAGAATAATGCATGGCTCTAACTTAAAAAAGGGCATTCGTTCGATAATGTTATTTCATGACTGACTGTTAATCGTATGTTTATGTACAAACGCATACGGTTATGATTTCCTATCTCAATACGTTAGTGTTGCTGAACGTGAGTTTTATAAAAGAAAATTATACTCGTATAATTGTACTCGAATGGTCTGTATTGTCGGGCGTTTGTGTCATGCTGCGTCTAAAAATGCAGTTATAATGAAAACATCCATCATGTAGTGCGAGTTTGGATGCACGTACATAATAACGTATAAAAAAAGCACTTAAAGTGAAACCTCAGCGGCATCAGCAAAAGAGAACCCTTTATATCCAATGTGGTTCTTTATAATGGCAAGGAATCAGTCGCCAAAGAGTGAAACACGAAATAACTTTACTTGACAAGACACAGAAACATAAAAAACTGAACACAGATTCATAAAACTAAGGTCATCGCCTTGGAACCGTTTTTGCAAAAGCACTGGGAGTTAAAGCGGTTTCTTGAAGCTCCAGACCTCACACTTAGCCTCGAGCTATTCACTTCAATTACACATTCACACAATAGACTTCAATTACACATTCACAGAATAGACGTGCAACTAACACAGCTGTGATACAACATCTTTGAGTTTAACGTTTAGATTAACATCGTGCAATTCAGGAAAAAGCAGTAAAACAGTTGTAAAGGCAAATTTACAAAGCAAATAAAAATACAAAATTCCACATGAAACATCCAACACTGAACATAATAAATAGAAGGACCATTACTGAGACAAAATAGTAAACACCTTAAACAAGTGTTGAACATAACCATATGTTTCGAACATTAGTATTTAAAGTTACTCAAATAGACCAGGAACAATTTGCACAATCATGTGTGTTTTTTAAATAATGTTTGTGTAATGCCCAATGTTTTAAGTTTGCAGAGTTCAAGAATAGAGCATAATCGTAAAATGAAACTTTCGTTGCAGGATTCGAGGTTAGGTATAAACGCTTTGTAAGTATGTATAAAACAATGTCCAAATGCAAAGAGAAACTCAATGACGGTAGCGCCATCCTCTCCGACTCATGTTACTGCATATAATAACTGCTTATGTTGAAACAGCACTTCACTCTTCGTATTACTGAATATTGATTGAAGACATATTCAAAAGTAAGGATACATCAATGAATGCATTATTTAGAGTGTATGGGTACACATTCGCCGATTTTGTATTGAAAGTTTTCCACATTGTTTTTTTTGTGTTTATCGAACATTACTATATTGTTGTTTTTTCGATCAAACATGAACCCTCTAATAAATGCTTTTAGCCTTTATATTTAAGCCATTGACACATTTAAAATCACACTTTTCGTACGATCTTTATCTCTGTTTACGCTAGACCAAATACTAATAACACCGAGAGTTCGTGGACATGTTTGTTTTTTCCATTAATTGCTATGCATAAAACCCGGGGTCATATTGCTAAAAGCAAAACGTATTCATCTGATTTTTAAGCCAGCGTTAATGGAGTTTAAAATGTTTTATGTGAGTTTTACGAATATTAAAATGTTCCTTGAAAGTTTAGAACAAAAGTATCGAATCATTGCTTCAAAGATGTTTTTTTTTTCGTTTACTGCGACCAGTTCAAGAAGAAGTATGGCCAATTGTTTCTTCCCTCTATAGAACACATAGTTACCAGAATTGTGTGTATTCAAACTATTTATTAACTGCGGTTTTCACTTAAATTTTCATTCTTCATGTTATGGTGTTCTGATTGGAATCAGCTATTTCTCGTCAAATGGCTATTGGATTGTTCGTGTCTAAACACATTTTATTTGTGCATCAATGATGAACCCTGTGGTTACAGTATGTGAGGCTTAAATATGTTTATCTGTTCAAAGGTTAAAGTATTGTGTACGTAATTCGTTTTTTTCGTTGGGTCAAAAACTGCCGACTAAAGTCGATACATTTCAAAAGAAGGGCAATCTAAAGGTTATTACTGTGTATTTTTATACCGTTAAAATTGTTACTACCAAGCAAGTGCGATTTAAGTCGTCAATAATTTGTTTTATTATATAAAGCACAAAAGTAATTTTAAATCTGTAGGAAGTAATGTTCTTTATCAAAGTACGAACATAGGAAAAACAAGAAATAACATGCGCTGGCTCGGTTAGCTTGGATTCAATAAACTTAATCATTGTACTGGTTTTAGGTATAATTACATATGACCTATTTGAAAATGCATTGCGTATATAAGATACATATAATATAGTTTAAGATTAAATTAGCAATGTTAAATATGTTAGTGCCAGTTCAATCATATGCACTTAAATATAATTTGTTTATTAAATATCAGGTCAGAAAAGCCCTTCCCGCTTTTGCCGAATACAGCTGTTTCAAAGCACATTCCGCTATAAGTGACATTGAGTATCTCCGACAAGACTGCAGAAGTAATAATGAATGTGATGTTATAGACACAATACGGTAGTTCTTCATAGAAACTTAAGTGTGAATTATCTCAACTGATGTTGTAAATGCATTCATGCAGCGTGACATGTTGGTTTGTTTGTTTCATATTATTTTCGCATCAGACATCTTCAAAAAGCCAGTGATTGCTTGAAGAACACAGATCATACGACAAAATGCGTTATATATTTATTAACATACCGGCGTTGTATCGAATGTTTCAACTCAGTTAATGTGTTGCCAAGTGATTCGGATAACTCTCACGACGTGTGTTCAATGCCTGTAAGCATTGGCATATGTTGCCAATTAAAAATGTCATTAAGATAGCTATTCAAAATGGTGTCCACATATTGCATTGTAAGTTATTGTGTAAATTGATTACGCCAAGTCGTGTTACTTTAAAATACGCTCGCTTAATTATCCACATGTACACAGTTCGCGCAACACGTTTGCTTTTAATTATCACTTTGTCATATGTCAGAATGCGATGGGTAAAATGAAACGCGCACTAATGGCGGAAATGCGCTTGTTCTTTGTGTATTTGCAATACACATTTATTATCTTCCAATTACGATAAAACGTGTCATTATCGGCGTTGCTCTTGATTTAACGTTTCAGTGCGAAAGTCGTAAACACGACATTTGGATACGGGAAGATATAAATATTTACGAATTGTTTACATAGTTGCATCATTGCAGGTATTTACAAAATAGAAAAACTACAACAATAAAAGCATGAACGCTATCAAAGTTAACAGTGAACATCGTGCACTTCTTCGCAATTTTCCAAACAAAATATTGAAGATGCACATCCATCCGTCTGTGTCTCATTTATTGATTGAAACGATATACAATTTTACGGGTCGGATTCCAGAAACATATTTCACTTAGTATGAATACAGTCCTAGGCGTCAATATTTCATTTGTATCATGTTTTTGTATATTATGATGAAATAACAGTTTGTCTATTAACTCGAATGTTATGTCAGTGAATGAAAGTATAACCTTTTTAACATGAAAGAGACAGGGATCGAACTTAATCCATAACATTTTAATACAGGAACTGTTCGAAATGACCAAAAAATTATTTAAAATGGTCATTTAAAACAATTTGTCCATATAGTATACGAAATTCATAAATTATAGTCGCACACGACAATTGACAACGACACTATATATATATATTATCAAATTACTTTTGCGATGTTTGAAATTGCTCTGATACGAAAAAGGTTTTTCATTTTCGTGGTAATTATCGTGTGTCGTGTTTTTAGGCGACGTACGATATTCAACGCAACACACTCTCGGAATTGGTGGACACTCTACAATGTCTACAACATTCAGTTTCAGATGAACCTTTTTTCAATTAATGCATACAAAAAATCTTAGTCTGAAATTGTATTATGAGATACATTTTGGTTAACATACGTTAGTCTTTCAATTTAAGGCAAGTGGCCAATTGACTACACAATAAATGACAAAACATACCTAACCACATCACACATAAACTGATGGAATCTGGTCGGTAACAATCTTGGAACGGCCAATGCAAATTATTGGGAATTTAAACCGATTTTAAAACTTGCTTGACAAACAAATCGACAATAAAATGTTTTAATGTCGTGTATTGTCTTCCGTTTTAGAGTGTGGTATCGTGTGTCGCCTTAATCGTCTGGTGTCGATTTTAAATTGCAACATTTGAAATTCGTCCTGAGTACCTAGTTAATATTCTATTATTTATGGTTTCTAATGAGTGTGTGTATCAAAAGTATCTACTACATCTGATTATTTTACTGTATCTATTTGAAGGGGATCACTCCACACTAGTGAGATACAATGTGTCAAATTTAGAGCAATATTTAGTTTATTAACATATTGTCAGAAGATAATATATTTTTTGTTTCCGCGTAAACAAATATCATTGTTTTAATAATGTGCATACTTTGATAAACATATGATTATTCACCACGTAAGTAAAATTATTACTCTAGTTGCATTTTGTTATAACATTACATTCATAAATTCAAGTTTTACATTTAATAACGCGGGATTATCCAAGAAGCGTGGTTTAAATAATATCATGACGTATCGTGCTAGCTTTTGTTGCCGTTCTGACGCATTTAGTATATTCAATACTTTGTCAAGCTTTAGTTTAAGCTAAATAATACCCCATAAAAGCTTAACACACGAGTCTTTAAGTATGGATTGTGACGTCATTATCATGTTATTCAATCTTCGTGAACCGGTATTGTTGTTATAAAACTGCGTCTCGGTTATAAAACCAGCATGATTTAAATACACATTGGCACGTTTCATTATTTATTTTCCGACAATAATTGCATGCCCATTATGATGCTTGAAATGTTATTTACATTCATTTTAATGACCATTGATCTATTTATAAATACACAAAACATTTATTTGAATTACAAAAAAACACAGACGTTTAGTCAGATATTAAGTGATCACCCGTTGTTCAGTTTTCTTATCTCAATTGTAAATAAATATACGAAAAGTATGACGAAAGATCACATTACGTTCATTTACTTGTTTAATAAGACACATTCCAGGCATCAATTAACACTGAATATACTGATATCGAATAACGTAACAAATTGGAAAGACGATAATATATCTATCTACCGAAAGTCTATTGCAAAGTGCATATCCATCAATCTAGGGGCATTGTATCATATACTGTGTTTCAGCTATCAACGTTAATTGAATCGTCAGTTTTATGGATTACCCTGTCGTCATGTGTTCAGTGCGTTGCATTATAAACATCTGGTTCGCATTCCTGTTTTATGTGTAGCTTTCTTGCGAAAACAAGAGCATGTTCAAATTATTAGAACGTAAGTTAATTCACGTACAAAGTCGAATAATACCTAATCTTGTTATTAAACATATCTGTATTTTATCTGAAAACGCGTCGGTATATCAGACAGTGTAACATGCTGAGCGTCGAAATATTCTCGGCCGTGTTGTTTAGTTATTAGTATTTAGTTAGGTGATATTTCAGTATCGATTGTGTCAAAGGAAATGTACTGTTCGGTATGCGTGTAAATTATAACATAATTAAAGTAGAATCGTATATAAATTATATGATACAAAAAAGCAAATAGTAATAAATGACCTACATTCGTCAAACACATTTTGTTGCTCCTCCGTTTCGTAATAAATGCATGAAATGTTGGTGTCTAATTCGATTCAAAATGCCCAGCTATACAACACATGTCTAAGAAAACATGGTAGGCAGTGTAAAAAGTGTATAACAGCACTTGTCATTTACAGTATTTTTATAATAGATTTGTTATGTAAATACTTACGAATATGTATGAATAGCATTTGTGTTATTTACGTGTTCATATTATGGATAAATATAAAGACTGTACAAGACAAAAAAATAGTATAAAGCTTTATCAGCTTAATCAGTGCACATCGTCTAAAATCAGTAAATTTACTAACATTATATCACATAATTGGTAATGTTATACACTAATATCAACAGACTTGTAAGAAATTGTATAATTTTACGAAAGCTTATACTTATATTTCTATGGATCCTAATACATATAGGATCTGGCATGAGTTGTCATATCATACCAAATTTTATTAAACGAGTTCTGAAATTTTGTTTGTAAGCGAGCTTTTGGAGAGCTTACTAACGATTCTGGACGAGTTTAATTAAATATGGAATGATATGACAACGAGTGTCAGATCTTTTTTATCACATGATTTTTAATGAGCAAATTAAATAAATATTTTCGCAAACAAAATGATAAATCGCGAATATTGTTTACATTTCTTGACGTCATTTGACGTTGCAACGTCATTTCAGCAAAATAACAAAATGCGATTGGTCAATAAACGAAAACTAAGCCAGTTAAAACGCTTTAACAGTATATTACATAGTGTGATATAAAAATATAAGTAATGGTTATATTACATGGGAAACAGTGTATGGCATATGATAAAAATACATCTGCACGTGTTTTGTTACCTCAAACCAGCCCAGAATTGTTGGGAAGGATCATCATCGAATGTTGTTAAAACTTGTTACCCAACCTTTTTGCTTTTATCTCAAAACGCAACTGCTTATGTAACAATTTAAATCTCCCTGTCCAATACATGTGCTAAATTGCAAGAATGTGTGTTTATATTTATGTATAAGAATAGAAATACAATAGCATTAAACTAAGCAGTGTTCATTAATGAACGCGATGTTATTTGTGCTAAACGCTTTTGTCTATTTAATCATTCGAACTAATGTTATTTAGGTAGTTACACATAGTAAGTTAACACAATCAAATAATGCCATGAACAGTTATATCAAACGTATTTTTGCTTTGCCAAACGAAAATAGATCAAACGATATAGTGTGTGGGAACAACAAATTTATTTACCAAAAAATTGTCGTGTCACACAGTTGAGTCACTAACGATTTATTCATCGGAAGACAATTGAAGACCTACGAGCATATATTCTTTTAAATGAAAATAAACCCCAAGAAAACTGCAACAGCCAGACTTCGTGCTATTCAATGATCATCCCAGTCACCTATATTCATTTTTTCGATAATAAAATCTAAGATGTATGTGACATGTTGATCTAAGTTACTGCATGTGCACACTCGCATGTTTACACATAAAGTTTTATTTTTGATGCAGTTGTTCTCTCTAAACATATAGAAATACTGGAACTGCAGAAACATTTTCGGAAGGAAAATATCGTGTGTAAACAGTCTAGCCATTTTCTAAGGCAAGTGCCAGACACGTGGTCGATTTTGCTCGCATATGCTTGAAATGTTGAAAACGTCATGTTATACAAACAAGTACTTGCAGATTCGTATTGCATTTGGCATTGTACACTTTTACATTCTTCATTTTATACGTATCACTGCACGTCTCAGAAGCTTCAGGAAAATGGCATTTGTTTAGCAATTAGACTTGTGCTGGTACGTTTTAAATTTAAAGCCTCTATAACGGTCAAAAATTAACTAAAATTTCGTAATATATTTTGTTAAAAAAGGAAACATATAAGGAATCAGTGTTCCTTATAGCAATAGCCAAGTTTTCAACGTTAGATGTGCAATGGTAACATAGATTTAACACGATATAAAATGCTCTTTTTATTTGTGTGTGGCACAATAAATTCCATTTTAATTTCCCGCATCGATATCTATTCATACGACACATGAACACTAAATTGTTACAAGAGCATGTGTTGAATATATTGTACCACAAAAAATACAACATAGCATTTTGTATCGTGTTAAATCTATGTTACCAAACCACATCTAGCGTTAACATTTTGGATATTTCTCTAAAGAACACTGATTATTTATATGTTTACCTCATTTTATGCAATACATTACGAAATTTTCGTTGATTTATGAGCGTTATAGAGGCTTTTAGTGATAGAGTAGCTAATGGTTGACCAAGTTTAAAACAATACTGTATAACGCATCGAAAAAACTACCTAAGTTTGTAAAAAGCCAATTAATTATTTTTCATGACTGAAATATCAACAGTTAAAGAAACTGAGTTTTAGAAGTGTGAAATACAAAACGATTCGATGGAACATAAATTTAAATTCACGAATATTTGTGTTGTTTTTTTCGTTGTTGTAGATATTGTTTCCACTCGTGAATAAGTTACATACAATGAAAAGCACACGGGCACGTATATAACTTTGCAAAAACGTGTCTTACCGACACAACATGTAATGCTTTCAGACTCAAAAGCATTTGCGGTGTAGAGGTAGCGAGTAAACTTTTGCTTCCAGAGGTCTCGGGTCGATCCCCAGGGCTGGCTCATTTATATACAAAAACATATTACAAACTATTCAAAAAATGTTACAATTTTAAGTTCAAGTTAATTAATTAAGCGATATTTTTTAAAATAAACGAAAATCAGTAAACAATTCCCTTTAAATAAATTATATGAATATTTGATTGTAGCTTTTACCAAATGTTTTACTAAGAAAGTAAAGAAAACAAATGTATATATATATATATTATATATATATATATTCACTGAGAATGTGCTAATCTCTCTGTAATTTTGATATTGCTTACATTTAGTAGATTTAATAAATGAAAACTATAACTGCTGATCTCGCGTTTTTGCGTAATGCTATATTAAGAGTTAGTATTCAGAATTGTGATTTAATGTCGAAGCTAATGTTGTGTCAAGTTATGATTTATGCCAAATAATGTGATCGTTAAGTTTTAAACTCATTTAATGTGTATTATGCAGCCTGTAGTGTTGATATATTATTCTCAGCGGTATATCGGAATGCAGAGAAATATTTCCTTCAGTAACTTGCTGTGAACTGACTATTGTATTGTGACATGTCAAACGGGTTACATGTATTCGAGAAGGAAATGTTTTAAATGTTTTGCAAATTGGACATTACGTTTAAATCATAATAAAGGGTGTCCGATTCCGACTAGTTAAACAACGTACGATACATTTATGTTACGATACAATGTTTGTAATAGTCAATTACAAAAGTCTTTGATAAGCTAATTTCAGTAACTATATCCATTTCCTTTCATTCACATTAAATTTATTAGGTCACATATGTTATGACCCAACATGTCGGTCTACTACAATTTATTCCAATACAGGTCCCACGCGTTTCTGTGTCTTTATGCACCTATTAATAGTATTATTAGTTACACAGCTTCTTATTGACCATGCAACCCATTTATCTAATATGTCAATCTTCATTCTCCAGCAAAAATGAAAAAAATGAGAAAACGTTGAAACAACATACTTATTTGCCAACCTATTAAAATAACACGAATCAATACGGTAATTGGTAAAGACGTTTTAGATCCATTAACCTACGGGATGTGCATGTTTCAACAAAGTTAATTTCTTTCTCGGTGGTATGGATAACTTTTACGGCGTGTGTTCAATTCTTTGCGAGATTGGCATATGTAACGCATTCCCTGTTTAAATGAATCGTTCAAGCGAAACAAATTAACATGTTCAAACTATTGGAAAGTAAGTAAGCTCATGAAACTCGTACAACGTTGAGAAACGTTATATCATGTAATCAGTTTGCAGCACTGTCGTTAGTCTAGTGTAAAGTATTATGGTATGGTTGTAAATATTGCATAACATTAAAATGTTTGTTGTTCTTATGCAACCATTATGCGCATACATATCCATCAAACTGGCTATGTGGACGTATTGCCAATACATTCAACACTATCTTGACTTCATCGACAATAAAATAAAAAATTGAACATGTTTTTTGTTATTTTTCCCGATGTGATCGGTAAAAAATACGAACAACAAGTTTATTACCGTAGTCGCATAGAGCAAGTGTTGGCTCGACTACAATCAATGCCATACATAGAATGTGGAGACGAAATCTCGCATAACAAGCAAATTCTTTAAATATATATTCCCCGCCACATACATTTTGTTTAATGATTGGTACAAATCGGACGGATGAACATACTGACAGATGGACGGACGGACAACACCGATTCTATATCCCTCGCCTTTGACTGAGAATAATTATGAGAGAAGGAAGGATAGACAAGTCAGCGACAATATGCTCCCCCTTGTTAGAGCACAACATCTCTAACCTGTAATTGCTAAGTGCAAAGTTTTTTCAAAATAAGTGTGGACAAATTGCTGGTAGTTAAGGGGTTTAGCGTTCGACCTTACATGTAGCATTTGTGTAACCTTGACCTTTGATGTGAATCGTATGACCTATTTATTGTGTGACGTTGACCTTAACCCTAGACATGAACCTTGACCTTAATCCTAGACATGAATCTTACATATGACACACAACAGGGAAGAAGATGGAGAAGACTTATGGAGGGTTATTACAGAATCCACTGATGCATAGTAAAACAATGGCTATGTTATAAATATTTCTACACATGTTTGACCTTTGATGTTTGACCTTGACTTTGGTCGAAAACACATAGGTCTTGCACTGCCTGATAATTGTGAACAATTATATCAGGGCATTTTGAGAATCCATTTTAGTATGATAGATCCCTTACCGAATAAGGCATATTTAATCAAAATGTGTGTTTTGACCTTTGTGTGTGACTTTAACCATGACCCTAGCAGCATGGATCTTATATTTGACACTCAGCTAGATAATGGAGAACAATTGTGGACAGTTATTACAGAATCCATTGATGCATAGTAAAGGAATGACTAACTAATAAATAATTCATCAAATTTGTGACCTTCACCTCAATGTGTGACCCTGATTTTAGCCCCTAGGATTATGGGTGTTGAATGTGAAGCATTCCCAGATGATTGAGAACAATTATGACAAGTGTCATGGCTCTGGCTTATGTGTTAATGGAGATAAAGCTCTAAGCTTATATTATAAAGCACTTTTTCAAGATAGAAATTGCCATAACTTTGTTATTAACAGATGGTGTACAACTCCATGTTGCGTGCATATTCCTCTTATGTNTTATGGAGGGTTATTACAGAATCCACTGATGCATAGTAAAATAATGGCTATATTATAACTATTTCTACACATTTTTGACCTTTGATGTTTGACCTTGACTTTGGTCAAAAACACATAGGTCTTGCACTGCCTGATAATTGTGAACAATTATATCAGGGCATTTTGAGAATCCATTTTAGTATGATAGATCCCTTACCGAATAAGGCATATTCAATCAAAATGTGTGTTTTGACATTTGTGTGTGACTTTAACCATGACCCTAGCAGCCTGGATCTTATATTTGACACTCAGCTAGATAATGGAGAACAATTGTGGACAGTAATTACAGAATCCATTGATGCATAGTAAAGGAATGACTAACTAATAAATAATTCATCAAAATTGTGACCTTTATCCTCAATGTGTGACCCTGACCTTAGCCCCTAGGATTATGGGTGTTGAATTTGAAGCATCCCCAGATGATTGAGAACAATTATGGCAAGTGTCATGGCTCTGGCTTATGTGTTAATGGAGATAAAGTTCTAAGCTTACATTATAAAGCACTTTTGTCAAGATACAAATTGCCATAACTATGTTATTAACAGATGGTGTACAATTCCATTTTGCGTGCATCATCCTCTTATGTATATATATACTCATACCAAGTTTCAATGAAATCCATCGAAGCATTTCCAAGATAGGGCTCCGGACACAAAAGTGCCTATATTAAAAAGCATGTTTTTAAGATACAAAGGGCCATAACACCCTTATTAACAGATGGATGGTGTACAATGCCATTTGTCGTACATCATCCTTTATCCATATATATACTCATACCAAGTTTCAATGAAATCCGCCTAAGCACTTCCAAGATATTGCTCCGGACACAAAAGTGCCTATATTAAAAGAGCATTGTTTCAAGATACAAAGGGCCATTACTCCATTATTAACAGATGATGTAGAATGTTATTTGGTGTGCATCATATTCTTATCTATGTATATACTCATACCAAGTTTCAATGAAATCCGCCAAAACACTTGCATGAAATGGCTCCGGACACAAAAGTTCCTTTATTAAAAAGCATTTTTGCAGTATACAAAGGGCCATAAGCCCGTTATTAAAAGATGGTGTACAGTGCCATTGTGTGTGCATCATTTTCTTATCCATATATATACTCATACTAAGTTTCAATGAAATTCGCAAAAGCTACTCCAGGACTTGGCTCCGGATACAAAAATGCCTATATTAAAGAGCATGTTTTCAAGATACAAAGGGCCATAACTCCGTTATTAACAGATGGTGTACAATGCCATGTGGTTTGCATCATCCTCTTATCCATATATATACTCGTATCAAGTTTTAATGAAATTCGCCAAAGAACTTTTAAGATATGGCTCCGGATACAAAAGTGCCTATATTAAAAAGCATTTTTCAATATACAAAGGGCCATAACTCCGTTATTAACAGATGGTGTACAATGTCATTTGGCATGCATCATGCTCTTATCCATATATATACTCATACCAAGTTTCAATGAAATCCGTTAAAGCACTTCCAAGATATGGCTCCGGACACAAAAGTTCCGGCCTGACGGACGGACGGACGGAAGGACGGAAGGACGGACAACGCCAAAATAATATCCCTCTGCCTTTGGCGGGGGATAATAAATCTAGTTTAGCTGATAAACTAAATTGTTATTAATTTCAAAGAAACATTTCACATTAAAGGTTAATATTACTGTTTATCAACGCAGCCGCACTGCTTTTCCATTCCACCTTAATAACAGAATGTAACCGAGTCATGGATTATCACGATTTAAATTTCAGAAATCTATCGTATTTTGCCTGACAGTAAAAATATTGAGCCAATCCATTTCATCCATAAGTCAAGTTCTGCACATAATCCTGATTTTTAAATTTATAGTTATACTTACAGTCTGTGTCTGTGTATTATATGAACCTAATGTTATTAAATAGGGGTTGATATAAAAGCAACATACCCTGGATATCTTTATAGATGAACTATATAAAGTTATATGATATCGCTTATCTAAATTGCTTTTCAATGTTTGTGCTGTTATATCTTTTTATAGATGAACTATACAAAGTTATATGATATCGCTTATCTAAATTGCTTTTCAATTTTTGTGCTGTTATATAATGTACATATGTCTGTTTACATTCTAAATTATAAACGAGTTTTCGAGTGAGGTGAATCGATGACATATGAATGTGTCCATAATTCAAATTGTTTTGTGTTTTATTACCCAGGCCTACATTAATTTTAAAGAGGATAGCTGTTGGAATCGGCGGAATATCGATTTTATTTCACGCGTGATCATAGAAAATCATAATTTCTCGAGTATATGTTTTATTTAATCACGAGTGAATTAAAATCGATATTCCACCGATTCCAACAAATTGTCTTTTTATTTTATGCTTATTTTCCCGTTTATTTACATTGTAAAAGAGCTTTACTGGAGAATTTCGCTGGAATTATGACGTCATTTCGTCCACAAAATGACGTCATTTTATTGTAAACAGTGAAGAATATCGATATTTTTCAATGTTATTTTCACTGTTTGAAACAGTGAAATATCGTTTTTATTTCAATAAAATTATATCTTCACCGTAGCACTTCTGTATACCGGTATAGTTTAATCAAGAGTTGAATGTGAAGCACGTGCTAGTAATGAACTTCGATTGCAAGTTATCAAGTGTGCGACTTCTCTTAATAATTGTCCATTTGAGTCTAAACAGTTAACTTTCTCATCTTTTATTGATGATTGATAAATGTAAAACGTAACAATGATTTCAATAACATTATTTCACAATAGACCACTATTATCTCATTATGATCACACCTTTTCTGGATAACATTTATTTCAACATACAACTTTCAGATACCACTTTCAGTTAATATAAAACATAAAACAGTGGCGAACCCGTCAAATGTGCGTGGCATTCTTGCACTGAATGTAATCGTACTAGAACTAGTACGTATTCACTTTCCCCGTGCTTATTTTATTTGCTAATGAGATTTTTTTCACAGAAATTGATTTTTACACATCCAGGTTAGCATGTGAAACATCGACTACTTAGTGTTAATACCTACGGTTTAATTACAGATTTTGTAGCGTTCTGTCTGGCAACGAAAGTACTTGTATATGACTATTTGAGCTGACAAAACGACTGCCTTTGTTATTATTCTAAACCAATTGCGATGGAGTCATATTGTGTAAAATATGAAAAAAATGGCTAGTAATTGTCTAGAAAAAAAACGTTTACATGACATGCGCTGATTATATTTCTTTCGTACACGTACATTGTTATGTCTGCTAAGTACGTTTCCGTTACATCTCGTGTATCCTTCTACCGTGAACATGCATGCGTATTACTAAAAACTGTTGGAAGACAGGGAGACGTGATGTGGTAAATATATCGCTCCATAACTTGTTGGCATATCCGACTTGTTAAGTCAATTAACATGGTATTTGTATGTCAAGCAAGAGCGGACTCGTTTTATTTGTCATTTTATCTGACAGCATCAACTTACGATTTTATTACGGATTTTTCACCAGACATTGACTTAGAAGGTTCGGAAACCATTTTCGAAACCATGTATACGTCATCTCTTCTACAGTTTTAAATGTGTTTAGTGCTGATATTTTGCAAGCGATGCCAAAAAAATAATGAAATACTAACATCTTATCATATATTATTATATATTTAGCGAACTCATTAATGGTGTTTGTCGTCGATGTCATACATTGAGCAAAACAGAGCATTATACATTTATATGTCTTTATTAATTAATTATGTTATTAAGTATTTGCTGAAACATTATCATAAACACATACAATTTAATGTGAATAAATGCCATATAATAAATGTAAGCTACATAAAACGCTGTGCAAAAAACAATTATAATTCATAGTTCATGGGCGCATTTTTATAACCGATAATGTATGATATGTTTTCACATTTAATACAATAACGTTTGTAACCAGAAGAAATATAGAAATTACAATTCTACTTGTCTACACATGTTCTTGTATCACTGTTGCTGATCTCTTTCACGCCATTTCATATAAAGCATGTTTACTACTTATTTAACAACCACAATGTTGTTAGTTTAATTGAAACAGCATCGTGTTTCACTCACAGCACCATTACTTAAGTACAATTTATTTGATTATACCAATGCCACATATGAATGTGTTCAGGGGTTTTTAGCCATTGATGTAGTTAACTGTGAGAAGGTTCATTCGTTCTGCTTGGTAAATATGACGGCGAGTGGTGTTTGTAATCGATCTGCTTTGCAATAATTAAATATATTTCAAGATGTTGTTTCGTCCATTTTATGTGTGAAGTTATGGTTATCCCCTAACATTGTTATTTTGGAAATCATGCAGTAGACATATTTTGCACATGTGTTTTTATGTATCGATTAATGCGTATTTGTTATAAAAACCCGCGGTGAGTGCTATTTGTATGCGCGTGGTTTGCTTCATTTGGTATATAAACATAATCTGAATTGCAATGGTATGAGGTTCATTCTTATTCACACGCGTACATGTCGTGACTATTTTAAAGTCACACAGGAGGTTCGGATAACCGTTAGTTCACTTTAAGCCCCAATGATTTGAATTAAACCTTTCAAGGTTGTGACCTCTGGTTTTAAAATTTTGATATGTTGTATAATTTGTTGTATGTATCATGCTATATTAAGAGTCGATTGGTCAGTTGCTTCAGAATAAATAACATACGGTGATGGTAACACGAATTTCCCTCTAGATAATGCTACTGGGGTTTCATTATTTCAATATTTCCGAGCAAATGTTTCCAGAACAGGGCTTCTTGGTAATTTAGGATGCAATAATGTCTTGTTTATGCATACGATTTTTCATACTTTATCACCAAGATGTCCACGCTAAGGATATAGTATCATGCATTGGTCGATTGCCTGGTCGGAATATCAATATTATCACGAACTTGATATAATACCTAGTTAATTTAAAGATGCGTCATTTAGAAATCAGTTTGAAGCTTGAGAATCTGAATTTATTTCATTTGACACGAACAAACAATTGAATAAGCAATACTAAAGTTTCCTAATTTGGTTGTGTGTGTGTTTGTTTTTCAAATAAATTACATTTTATTAAACTTGTTTCACTGTGGGCTATTTTATGAGTCGTGCAAATGCAAACAAGAAAGGTTAAAAAAAACACATTCCTAAATCAATTTGAATATATTTTTAACCACACAATGGTGCTTATCGAACTTATCCGGCCTTTCAATATATAGTATAGGGGCTTCGCTTACTAATTACCAAACGAAGTCTTTGTCCGGTCAAAAACTCCTTCATTCTTGATGGGAATCGAAAAAAAATTATCAAATAACTTTTAGGTCATGGTCGTAGATAGAGGTCGAACATCAATAAATTGACATGCTAGTCGTGTTCGGTTAATAGTATTGTCATTCCTGCATGCATTGAAATAAGTGCCGTCAATTATATTGTCGTAAATGGATGGGTTTTGATATGACTTGGGAAAAATGTTTATCATCATGAAACGATGTATTGCCTGCACTATCAAGACCAAATCAAGGTCTAATTTAGATGACACAGATTAAGAAGTATTGTATTAATATTACTGTCTGTTCTGGGTATTGCTTGGTAAAAATAATAAGCAGCACTATGAAAATTGTGGCAAACTAATTCCATTCTGTAACAGTACGGACAATATCATATGTTGTAAAATTGAATTATGATTATTAGCATAGGTTTTGTTTGTTTGTGCAATTTGTTGGTTGATATTCAATTTGTATTGCGGAAACGATTCAAAAGACATCCTCGCAACTTTTTTAAATAACACGGATCGTCAGTATCCAAATGATGGATTTCAAAAGGTTTAACATAGCTAGTTTGGTTTGTCTGTACCAAACGTCCCCGAAAAGTTAAGCTCTTTGGAACTCGTAAGCTAGTTCGGCATGCGTTTACTGATATGATTCAATTACGTCGCGTGACATGTTTGCGTTTAGAGTTCGCAGAATCATATAATAGGTAATCTAAACAGGCAGATGTCGCATGCAAAAATATATGTATTTGCATACGTCAAACTAAATCCGATTCGTCTCAGAAAGTTTGTTCTTAATATAAATGGTTTGATCGCATGTTCAGTGAATACCGATTGATGCTATACAATGCCAGATGAGACCTAAAACATGCTGCTGTTATTCGGGCAGAATTATGTTTGAACTGTTGATCAAGTTAACTGTCAAACTTTAACTTGTCAATTCATTAAATGATAGCTTCTTATATGAATTGTCCTTAATATTTATATATAAAATGATCAAACATTATAATTGTGCATTTAATAATGATCAAAAGTTATTGAGTGTCTATCAAAAAAAAAGAAAACATAATTATTATTATAATTATAATTATGCTAAGTAAATACTTATGCATACTGCATTTTTTAACTTCAAATGACATATCACAGAAGCATAGCTTCGATTAAAATGAGATCGAATACTCCTTCCAAGTATATACTTATTTTACCTCAAACTCATAATACAACTGGCTGTATTTATCAGTTCATTTGTTTCAAGTGCAGTACTTTTATGTCAAAACTAGCGATTGACTTCAATCTGAGTTATTAACACATGTCAAAACACATGAAGCTTGGCATGGTCTTCACGTAGAATAAAATAAAATAAATAAAACAATTTTATGTAACGTCTGTTTACAAACCGGNACATGTAAACGAATTTTTTACGACAACAATATCTACTTGAATTAAATAACCCCACAGTCATTCGGTATGCAGCAAATAAGGTGTACATGTATCTATCATATAATGTTAATTCCTCTTTTTCTTTTATTTTATATTTTTGACTGTAAAAATGTCCATACAGTTCCATAATGCAGAAATAAGACGTGTTTGCAGAAAATAAGGAAAAGTTTCAAATTATAAATCCCATCTGATTGATTCGTTTGTGTTTCTTTGGGCTTATATTTTCTTTCCTGTGATTTACGCTACGATGAAGATGACGTCATTGGAATCACGTGATAGCGGTCTTGTAACTTTCCGAAAAACATCATCAGTTAGATTTCTCTATAATATATATAAAACATCAATTGTTGTTAACAATAAATATATAAACTTATCGTTTTTTCCACAGAAGTATAAAAAAAATTCTACTAACTTATTTAAACTGTATTTCAATTTAATGCATTGTCACGAATTGGTTTTAAAAAGGTAACACAGATCTTTGTTCTTGGCAAAATATCATTGAAATATCATTGAATGTCAAGCCCCGAATTCTATCCTCAAATAAAACATTCCTGTATGTAAAGTGCAAGGTCTTACATCCATTTTCATGTAACTATTTACAACAATAAAAGTTATTTAATGAACAAGAATACAATACCCATTAGTTGAGCAAATCAACACATAAGGCACAATACTGCACAATATGCAAAAAGCGTATAATTTATAAAAACACGAATTTAATAGTCCATTACTTCTCGCTCGGTCGAAGACGTGTTCGCATTCCATTTCATTTAGTTTTATTCAGAATAACTAGCGATACACAAACTGGATTGAAGTATTGCGAACGACGGAAAGGGTAAATTTATTAATTGGAGTTTTCGAAGGGAAACAGTAAGATATTTGACATAAATTTGTTTCGACGCGACAGGTCTCGCTCATATAACGTGTAGTGGTGTTATGCATCTCCTCCTAAATGCAATAACTTCCCGCGACGACTTAATGCATTCTCCATAATTTATTCGTTCACTTTATTCCATTCAATTTGCATACGAGTGTGATAGGCACAGATAACATTTTACTAAAATATAATATTCTTTTAGAACGTGTGTGTACTTTCAGTGGCGTGTGCAATGAATAAAACAGAAACAACATTATAGGCAACAAACAATTTCTTTTCGTGGCCACAATTTTTTTACTTTTTGGGTTGTATCCTTTTATATTGTGACACCGAATTGCATTTTGGACTATGAAAGTAAAATACGTTGCCATGTTTGAAAAAGGATAAGAGGTCTGAAACCGTAAACACCAATCAACTTAAGAGTGTACATATAACTATTGGTGCACTTTCCAAGCTTTGCATCATTTAGAACTATTGCTTATTGTAACAGTCTCTTGACAGATAACCACTTTAGAAATTAAAGATAAGGCCTACTTCTCTCATCACTGCTGATATGTTTACCGAGTTTCATGATACAACAGCAGTTTGATGATAAGGCGACAGAAAAAACTGACATACATGTGCATGCATTAATTGAAGAACACAATTCAAACCTTTAAACCAATGTATATACGTCTTTTAGATGTACATTCTTATTTATTTTTAGCGTTATTTTTGCAGTATTTTTACCATAATTTCACGTCTGGTGAAACAGGTCTTTTCATAATTGAGGATTCTAAGTTCTTAAAAAAATTCTTATCGAAGTATCAAACACAGCACATGTGTTTTTTAATGAAGAATATTTACTGTTTAACAATTAAGACTATATTGCGATGATTTGCTAGTGTTACATATGTATTTGAATGTTATGAATTGGACATGTAGAACACAAAGGAATACAGTCATTTCGTCCGACTGTTTACAATTATGCTACTCTTTGAATTTTAATCCATTAACACGAACACGATTTAAAACGTGACTGTGTGCAAGGCACAATCACTCCATATACATACAGCATCTACATATTTAAAAAATAACCTCGGTTGAGAAAAGAAGGCAATGTTCGTTAGGACAAAAACACTTCTGTAATAATATTTACAGTATAAATACATGGTGTTGATTTTTATATGTTTACCTATATTTTTCTTGCTACTTTATCAATGTGGAAGAATTTTGATTTGTAGTATATATATATGAAATTGTATTGAAATATGATTGGATAATATTAAATTGAGTTCATACATGTAAGGCCCTTATAGATCGCAATGATCATAGTTAAACAAATGTTATGCTGTCTATTTATACAAAGTTGTTTAGATTTTATTTACTTTTTGAACACGGCACGTGCAAAAATTCATATAAACAAAGAAGAAAATCATCTATATGTGTTATTCTGCAATAATTATGGGCGGAGCTTATACACTGAAAGCACGCGCTGTAACTAAACAAAACATGCCGATACATTTTCCACCAGCGTAATAATCCCGTAGAAATGACACGTGTTTCTTCCATCCAGTTTGGCTGTTAAAGAGGGCGGAGATCTGATCGACAGAACAGCCGAAAGTTATTTTTATGGGCGGAAATTTACATAAAATAGTACACAAGAAAAATATGATACATGGTATAAATATTTTGTAAAAACCGTGTTAGAATCGAAATAATTCGTGTACGTTATAGTTTGTTGACGAATAACTTCGCACTCGTGATTTAATCCCTACGCATCTAAACTTACGGCCATGGGTAAATTCGATAACAAACTATTACGTACATAAATTATTTCTTAAATATCGATATTTTAAAACAAACAATTTTTGGTGAAAGTACAAATATCTATTTTGTAACATTATGTTATGTCACCTCGTCCTTACATTTATCACTTTTTCATTCATTGGAATAGCTGTAATATTAAACTGTTTCTACCTTTTACAACACGTTTTGATGAAGAGCAAACATGCCCTAGTGTATTTCTATTTATTTGCTTTAACATATAATTAATAATACGACGGACTTAATGATCATTTCATTATCAAATAACTAACACAAACATAATGTTCAATGGTTTTTTTTAAACTCTGTAATCCGTTCTTCCTACTGCCATCAAGAAAACCATTTATTCACCAGTTTGCATAACTCTGTAAAACACAAAGACTGTTTATGCATTAGAGTTTTGCTTTATCATCATTTGTCACAATAATTTAACTTAAGATGTATTCAACAAAATACAACTAATTTGATGGGTAATTTAACACACTTTTTTGTATGTTTTGTCTAAAGAATTTATCGGCGCCATGGTAAACATATGAATTCCGTCAGATGCAAACATGTTGCTTGTATTTGGTTTATTTCATCTTGCGCAACAATACTATACTATTGAGTAATTCAACTGCAAATGAATGTAATAATCGAATTTATTTATTCACTTATATTGCTTTATAATTTACTTAAGATTCTGCTGTGTTTATGTATGTTTTTATTACACTTGTTTGTGTTCTGTTAACGATATGTTCTCCTGACAATATGCAACCTGGTAACCTTGTTGAACTGCTCCTTGTAGCAAGAGAGCGTTTGTACATTACAATTATATAGTGGAAGCTTATTTTGCATTTATCAGAAAAGTTTTGACAACAAACAAGCATTGGAATTGAAACTGACAACACACAAGCATTGGAAGTGAAACACGTACACACATGACAATACAAAGTTACATTAATTGCCACGTCTATATGGCAATGCTTCCTGCTAGGCTAGATGAAGGTTGAATGCAAAAATACACATATCACATAATAATATTGCTTTCTGTCGGTAATCAGGTGAAACATTGTAAATTGACTGCTTTTAATGCGTCACCATTTGTATCCACCTTATACAATGAGGTACCATTTAATAATACATTTTATATGTTACTATGTTCATCATATTTACAAGTTGTTCTCCTTACCAGTATTCATGTCCTACTCATACTACTGCTAGTTTCTGTCAACTATCAGTTAATTACGTAAATGATCAAAGCATCATTGTTTGTTGCGACTTTACTATTTTCATTTCATATGGTTAGCATGTTAATGTTTAGAGCAAAATTGAAAGGCCGATCACTTTAACTAAATAGCAAATTAGGCCCGTTTTACATATTATTTCAATAATCCGATTATAATAACTATGAATGCATCAGACATCTCCCTCCCGCACGAAGACTCGTTCTTCTCATTCCAGCAATTATTTGTTTTAAAACCAGCACCAATACGTTCACGGCACTACAATGTTCAGAACATCTCATGTGGCAATTGATTTCATTGAATATACGAAGTAAAACTGTAATATGCTACATATAAATTTGTTTTGACACGTCAAGTTCCCCTTAAATTGCTTATTTTGTGTGATTGCTCCTTCTAGAAGCAATAACTTTTCACAACAAATTAATGCATTCTGCTTTATCCATTTATCCATGCTGAACTTAAGAAATCATCTGATTTCTATACACAACGTATTTATATTTTTGTTTTGGTTTTACATTGAACGAAACATACACATATAGTATATAGCAAGACAAGTTTGTTCAGTGGCGAAACTATTCTGTTGTTGTTGTTTTTTGTCCGCTTAATTCGAGACTCAAAACGCAAGAGATTTTTTCACGATTTCACGAGTATTTTGGTATGCCAATAAATATAATATCGACGATCATTTGGACTCTTGGCAAGAATATACAAGGCTTCGGCAAAATTGTCCCCACCCTAAAAACTCTCATCAATTTAATAATTTGCATTAATTTCATAGAACCCTTTGTAAGTGCATTGGATACGCTTCATGATCAAATCTCTTGTCCATTGTTCATATAATTTGTACTTGTCGAGCTTTTATGTTATCACGCACATTTGACTGCGTTAGTCAAGTTCTTGTTTAGGTAACAGTCACTTTACTTGTGAACTCTAGATAAATTAAAGTCACAGTGCTGTCAACACTTCGTATATGTATAGAACGCTCCACGATCACAATAGCAGACCTTAAATAGACGACCGATCCAGAATTGGCCAAAAATAGTCATTTATTTAACGTCATTTATTGTTTAACATTGATATAATTATGTTTAGAGTTCTAGAGGTTTACATTATAACACGATATAGTATAGTGTGTACTGTAATGCATTGAAGATTAGAAAAGACACGTTATAATCAGAAATAGCCACGATTGGTCCCCAGTTGCAATAAAAAAAGATCCACGTGATTGTTTAACAAAAACAAAGTTCCATACGGCAAATTAATTGTGTTCATGTTGCAATAAATTAACCTTATTTTGAAAACTTTGTTTTAAGCAAAGTACACGATAAATGAAAAACATATATTAACAGCAAAATTATGTTTATTAAAACGTCTCGATAACCGGCTAAACCCCAAGGCGGTGACTTCAGCTTTATTTTACTATGTGTATATGTTGTTTCGTTTTGTGCCGTACTGTACCGTTTTGGCAATTGGTTCATTGCCATAAATAAAGAACCACGAAGGTGTGTATGATAGAAATGCAATACTGTTGCAGCTTCTGGAGTTTCACTTCTTTTTATTAAAGAAATCATGTGTAAATCACGCATATGATTATATGATTAGAGATCGCTAACATATGGTTGTGAATTATATGATTTGATGACTTTTTTCTCTTTATGGTGCTTGCCGTGTTCGTCAAAATTTAACTAAATATTTCCCTATAATAGCTATACCTTGTCAAAGTCATGACGAATATCGCCTTCCCTGATGCTACATGTCATAACATTAAGCACGTTTAAAAAAAAAATCCCCTTGAGTCATGATGCAATTTAACCCAATAGCGTGATTTGAAGAAATAACGTACCACAATACAATTGTACATATCTAACATTAAACCAAATATTATTAAAACAAACTGTTTGACATTATTGCGCCATATTTATTTTAAGTTTTTTTGCTATATAGGTAAAATTATAATCTATCTGACGCCCGAGCGTGGCCAGTTTAAACCTTAGAGGCATGATTGAATCCAGCTAAGTAGATAACTACTTTACCATGTTAGTTACCAAATTTTAACATCAAACGTATTCCTGTTATGTTCTTTTATTCATGTATGGGAGCTTTTAATTATTATATTAATATATTAAATGTACCGGTCAATAATTGTAGTGAACAATTGTTTCAGAAATTGTAGAAATATAAGACATACATCTTTAAAAGCTTAATGTAGACATTTCCGAAGAACCATGAAAATGATATTTAAAGAATAAAGCACATATACTTATGAATACTCATGAATCTAGTTTCAGATGAACTTCAGATAAATAAAAATGATCTTAAAATTTTACCGCTGTCCTGCAATTGCAATTGATTTAACAATTCTTACATAACTATAGAAAAGTGTTGCAAACAAATGTATTGTTTACTTGAGATAGCCGTGGTATTCCAGACATTCCATTCGAAAGAAAAACCTATATTGACGAACTCGATTTCCTCTTAAAACGTTGTGTATTTGGGTGGATTCCAGTCACCAATCAGAATACAGAGGCAACGACGATTTCCTGAATAAAAAATAGATTGAAATAAATGTTATGTAAGTATCTGATAACTGTTAAACAAAACAAAAACAGTTGTAATATTTATTTTTTTAACAATGTATGTCTGTATGAGCATATAACATATACAAGTTACACGGTGCTTGCTAGTGAATTAGTTCGAATGTTATTAATTTAATGCTTACTGCGTTTCCTCAAGATATTTTAACAATTCTACAAAACTGAGAACCATTTTCAGACTACATGCTTTTAACACGAATTAAACCTGGTTTTTGTTTAACTGTTAATTCTTTGTTACTGATTTATATACAAAATAACAAACAGTGGAATCTTATTGAGGTGATATAACAGTTTGATTTGCCTGCTCCTGTGAGATGTTTTAAGTGTTTTCATTTTGAGTTAAAAGAAAATCCAAAACTGACCTCACACATAGGAAATCATTACTTTAAGTGTTCATACTCTCACACATGATCCATCACCATCACAGTTTTTGTTTTCATTCATGAGTTCATGCATCTTTACAATCACCATCGACAATTATAGTTTTGGACTCTGATATATTATTTGATAAGTAGAAAAAGTACTTTGTGCCACTCAATTCAAACATACATTGAATCGAAATTGTGCTGTTAACCGGATTACCAGTGCTCCAAAGTATTATGTTTTATTTCAAAAATACTTCGTAAATTTATCATTTTATATTTGTTTAAACATGAGTTATATATAACAAAACAAAGAATACGTTTTGAGTTATTTATTAAATAGAGCTTTTATGGTAATAGTGCATTCAAAAACAGTCTCACAAAGGAAAATTACATACATTTCCATATGTGGAAATCTTATAACCCCACATTGAATTCATTTTTGTCGCCTAAAATAGTGTGCATTGAGCGATTGCAGATGCATAACATTGATAATATAAGCAGACAGATGTCGCATACATACACTTTTTCATGAATGTCTTTATTCTCGGTCTTATGTCAAACTATACCGATTTCCGTTTGTTCGTATAGTAAACAGTAATATCTTACTGTTTGTTATTCCTATGTAATTAATTTTATTAATTTA
This sequence comes from Dreissena rostriformis, assembly GCA_007657795.1. Classification (NCBI taxonomy): domain Eukaryota; kingdom Metazoa; phylum Mollusca; class Bivalvia; order Myida; family Dreissenidae; genus Dreissena; species Dreissena rostriformis. The sequence continues at coordinate 263,339 of VMBQ01000003.1, read as the reverse complement.
ATAACAGTCTTCCAACTAACATGGAAAAGGATTGTTCCTTCTTGTTTACTTGCAATCGCATATTTTACATACACTACGACTGACTGGATTCAACATTTTCTGAAGTGAACACAGCATCGTTTTAAGGTGTCCGACTAAGTACATTGTCTTGTAAAATGGCATACTTATCTTGTCATCATGTGTCTAAATAACAATCATGTACATGAAACGAATGGATTATGTTAACTGCGACTCTGGACCTCTCATGCTATTGACAACAGGTAAATAATTTATTCAGCATCTACAAACATGCAGAAACCTTCCACTTCACCGACACTTATAAAAATACACACGATAGTAACTGACAACGATGGTGGTCTTGAAATAGTTATATCTGATATATGGTTGTTTATCTGCAAATCAAGCGGATTTGAAAAACGGATGCGTATAAATGAACCTCGGAATTCATTAGCGACGCATCATAACGATAATGAGATGCGACATTACGTACTGTATGACGATTAAAACATGACTTTTTAAAAAAAAGGTTGCATTTTTGAAACGTGTTTTGTAATGCTGCGCACACGATCAGGAGCTCTGGTGCGTTGCGTTTTGGATAGTTGATTGATGTACGATTGTGTCCGATTCACGGTACATTGTTTACCTTGTCGTCAAAGCTAAATTTCACTTGGGACTTTAAAGTTGCACTTACTTTTTTATGAAATATATATTGATTGTTAATATTATTTTTTTTATCAACCACTTCACAGCATATGTATTGTTTTGTGTTATTTATAACAATCGTATATAGTGTTGTATATTAAATATCTATTCATTATAAACGTACTGTTTCCTCATGTGTTCATGCATGTTGAAAATTGAGTGGATACGGGTTTACTCAAACTATTACTTATATTGAAAAGTAAAACAACGTTACGCTGACAAAAATCGGTCTAAATTATTTGAATGCCATCCTACAATTATTCATAAAAGTAAATAAAACGACCATTAAATGCACATCCAGTCTTGGCTTTATGCCTTGAACATACTATGTCGTGGTTGACAGTTGAGTTTATCAAATGATGAGAGTATGCGTGACATTTTTGACGAAGCGAACAGATATCGCCAGACAATATTTTGCCATTTACTGTTATTTTGTCTGAATTATGTTCATCTTAAATGTTTATGTTTCTTTTTTAAACATTAACATGTAGTAACATCCAGAAAAGATTCTGCAGTTTGCTACACCATATAAAGTAATATTAATGTCAAAGAGAAGTCATTGTTTGACGTTGATTAGCATCGCTTATGTAGATGCTCATTTATAATATCGACAACAAAATGCAGCTGAGCTTGTAGCAATTATTACATAGTTAATGATGTGTACTCATTTCGCATTAAGGCATATGTTACTGATTAGTTTTTCGTTATTCAAATGGTTTAGAAAAGATACATATCTAAATAATCGAGTAGGTATTTATTAATGACATCATTATTAATTAAACGGCTGCGTACATTTCACGAAAGTGTAGGAATAATAATAAATAATTTATCATAATTAGTAATCAGGTTATACTAGAAGTTACTTATGTTCTTCTTAATAGTTAGCTATACATATGGTAATCAACCAAGATCACCATACTGCGTAATATGATGGATACTGTGTTTTACAGAGAGGATGTGTTTAAACAGTTTTTCTAATATTTTAACATCTGAAGTGCACCATAATACACACCGGTTACCGTTAGTTAGAATTAAAACAATCGTAGTGTCGAATAGTTTTAATTGGTAGTCAATAGGTATATCGAAATTTGTAATATTTATATAAAAACACATTAACCTTTTAGTGCTTGCTCTGCTTTATGCTGTTAAGCTGCTGCAACATTGCCATTACATATACCAAGGTATTTAAATTAGTGTACATCTTTTCAGGTGAATGTTAACTATTTCTATAAAATTGGTGACCGTAAATAATTATTTAATGTCCATAACTTGCAATAATCATTAGAAGTATGTACTATTGATGTGAGTTACTTTAATCTAAATTATAATAAACAACCGTGCTGTCTACATATTATACATATATACTTTCTAGAAACACGTCTAAATGTTCATCTGAAGTATTTACACTTCAAGTGTTCTGTATCATCTTCACTTTCCATTATAATTGAATGTAGAACCAGAACTTAGATTTACATCAACATACGAATTACTTGAAGCATACCATAATGAAGTAAATGATTTATATTTCAAAGTTAAATGTGAATGTAAATGTGTTGTTTTGTATCATATCATATCATATGCATACAATATGTATTCAAATAAGTCATTGCCCACTCGTTTTGCATTTAAAGCGTTTGAATATTTAATCTACAAAAGATAAACATCAGTTTGACATACATTAATGTACAATGTAACAGACATAATTCTTTTGTATTAAACTTCGTCCGAATTTGGCATGCACATACAATATTTCCTTCGCGTTGAAACCTGTTAGAAATATGTAAATGCTAGTGCTGAAGAAAATGCACCTTTATACACTCAGTAATTGATGTTCCTGGAAGATCACTGCATGCTGGCACTGCTGTGGACTATTCAGTTATTGCTCTATAAATCACAGCATATGAGCAAATAAACACTTACTGACTTCAAATATGAGAGTCTGTATTCAATTCCAATCCCAGTTCTACTTGTATGAAGCGAGAGGAAGATAAGCAAATACATCACAAGAATAGATCTTTAATCTAACGCCCTGTACAGGTGATTGAGTAATTGTATTGTAAGCATATGGTAAACGACATAATGCAACTCAACGTTACCGTTCATCAATTAACCGAAACTAAGCTGTACAATTTTTCATCAGTTTAATGCCACAACTGGAGTATACTTATAGCGAGAAAAGGTTTATATTTCAATATATATTTTGATACCAATACAACATATCATTTGAAAGATGCATGCAAAATTTACAACGAATCACACAAATAAACTATTCGTTTTTGAATAACTGCATTATATTCGTGTTTGTACGCTCTTGATACGATGCCCCTATAGTGCTGTTGAAGGTTTCTGGAATTGTAGGTTAAGATATGTTTTTCTTTGTTCCAGCATTAACAGTTCGTCATCACTGATACCCATATGATTAGGGTTGAAGCGCTTAGATGAATGTACAGCTATGTAAGAAATAACGATACACAAATAGATGTTCTTTATACGTTTCTACTTATATTTGAAATAATTGGTTGTACTGAAACATGGTCAACTAGTTATAAGTCATCTACTGATCTCCTGTTCGATGGCTTTCACCAGACAATCGTAAGATGCGCCCGTTGGCGTTGCTATATACGTAATTGAAAATATTTCTCTCGAACTCAATCATGATCTAGAATTAAATAATTGAGAATGTCTATGGATTGAAGTTTTCCCTGCACAAATTAAATCCATTATGGTCTGCGATGTCATAAGACCGCCTAGTATAGATATATCAGATATTCTTCCCATTGAAGATACTGTATGGCTAGAGAAACACAAATACATTCTTTCAGGTGATTTTAATTAAAATCATATCGCTGAATCGTCGGCACGTAAATTTAATTATTTCTACAATATGGCTTAACGCAACTTATTCACTAGCCAACACATTATATTAAATTAGCACCTTCCATCATTGATTTAATTCAAGCAAGTAGTCGGAATACTGTATAACTTTCAGGAACACGAGAAACATGTTAAGATCAAACTGTTGGGTACCTACGCCATGTTTTTGTAACATTAACATTAACTCTAACTATATGCAAAACTTTTATCGCCATATCATTATTTGAGATTGTTCAAAGCAACGACAATTAATGGCAGATACTCCTGGGGATCTAATACAATGTGTGAACGTTGATATTTACTCAATACTTTTTACCAAAACAATATCACATCTTGCAAACACATGTATTACACAAAAAAGGTTGTATACGTTTTCGTGATCCACCATCAATAAACATTAACATAATGTAATTAGTTTGAAAACGGAAACGTCTATACTTAAGCCAAACTATTAAATGATGATATGCGCTTTATGTTCAGTCGGGTTAGGATTGAGGTCATATCGAGTTTACGTAATTAAAAAAAAATATATTTTAAAAAGTTGCGCATTAACTAAAGTCATCTTATCTTTGCACTAAATACTGGTGGAAAATACTTCGAACATTTATTAATACTAACAGCAATAACTCAATTCCACCTCTTAACGATGATACGTAGTATTGCAGCGAATAACACTTTTTGATAAACTTGTATTGTGCAAGCCAGTGTGTAATTGACGAAAGCAATCGCGATCTTCCATCTATGCAAAATGCAAACGCATACATTCTTCAGTATTTTCATATAATGCAAGATGCAGTCATTTACACAATTAATTGCCGTAATATAGTAAAAGCATCAGGTCCTGATAGGATAGATAATCGAATCTTCAAAGAGGCTATTTAACAATTCAACTGCGTATTGTCTGATTTGGATGATTCTTGTCTATATACTCACAAAATGTTTTTTTGTTGGAAATCGCACAATTTGCGCCTTATTTTCAAAAAGGGTGAATATCTTTTTATAACAATATGTGTTTGTCTGACACTAATACGTTTAACCACTGTTATGTGAACATTAGTAATAAATAAGTTACAAAAATAACGAACAAATGCTATACAATAATTTGTCTGAAAAAGTCAAGCTGATTAATTTCTCTGATGCAAACGTTCAAGGAAAAACAAAACATAATAATTAGCCTGAATGTGCAATAACAAATTTAAACTTATCGCACTGATGTGTGACGGTCATATTGAGATCATATTTTTTGTTTTCCTGTAGGGTGAGTTTGTTATACGAAAAGTATATTGTATGATATGGTGGCACATAGCTTATATGTTTCGATTTCACTTGTTCTTGTACGCGCGATTTTCTAAGGACCAAAATAAAATTGAATATATGTGTATCCATAAACGGGGGCAAGTATTATGCAACATATTGATTACTCAAGAACAGCTACAATGCTGTCGTTTATAATTATAAACGCTTCATAAAAGGCATTTTCATTCAAAAAGATTTACTTAACCTCGATTTATTTGCAAATATGTATATATAATTTATAAAAGTTATGTGAATGATACAGAACTATTTGTAGGTCAAACAACAAAGCTTTTTAATTCAGACCGGTTATCGGCAAATGACTACTGATCCGACTCGTTGAGAAACAAACTGCTCAAGCTGCACCAGAAGACGACATAAATCGTGTTTTAGCATTGCGTCCTTAAGTTCATTTGTCATTTTGTCATTTTGTCAATATGGTCAATTGCCAATCAGCCTCACATTGCACAAAAGCATGCAACAAATATACAAAAAAACAATACAACTGGGACCATCGTTTAAGTCAGACACACATGTCAGGCATAATAATGCAATAAAGGATTACTTTGAGGTCGAAACGTAACGTAGTTATCATAGAATTGTATAAGATTATAATAATAGTTTTGCGAATGATTTTAAGCACGTAAGCTTTTCTTTACGGTTTATTTGTAAAACAGTGAAGTCATTCTTTTTTACAACATATGACATGCTTTGATCAATACCTGGATTGAACTTCGGATAATGCCATTGTATTATTGCACTTTATGTATTACGCCTCGCATACACTGCTATCCAAATATCAACATTATTAACTGCCAAAAATACGTGATGTGTATTCGTAAAACAATATTTTGAAACTAAAGCCATTAAAAATGAAAACACGAAAGTGCTGTTTAGAAACAGTGCAATCACCATTGACGATTATCCTTAAACTGACTGTGTGAACAGTCCCATGACGATTTAAGAACTCAATTAGACGATCATGAAACGACCATCTTAACTTCATTTTTTGAACCAAACATCAGATCGAACCTGTAAGTTAAAAGGTCTGTATAAGGCACTTTAGTTTGATACGAATTATACGATACAGTCAGGTTAACTTTATCTTTTATCATTGGTACAATTCTTTAAAAACAAATTAATGGTGTGCCAAACGTGCAAGATATTGCCTTAATCACTCTTAGATATGCAATGAAAGGCACAAATCAACACTTGCTTATAAATTATAGAAACCAAGGACATGTTTATATATTTATCATGTTTTGCCATGAAACGTAAAATAATCTTCACAACAAGTACAAGCTTGATGTGAATGTGTCTTTGTGTCATGTATAAACAGGCCTCGATTTTTCAAATCGTCTTATGTTTCATTTTTGGAATAACTGGAATAGTTTGGAGTTATATGGATTATGTTGTTTAGTTAAATATATTTTTCAATAAAAGCTTGTAATATTGTTAAAACGAATGTTAATCCAAATTTATTGAAGTCTGAAAACAGTGACCTTGAGGTGATCCTGTGAAAACAGTTTGAAACTTTTTCGAGAAATAAAGGCCTTGACTATTTAATATTGAAATGGATTTCTTTTCCTTTGCCTCAGCTCTGTTTGAAACAACATAGTGGCATTGCGTGCACACAAACAGGTTGTATAAATTAATTTCCCTAGAGTATGGTAAGGCTCTATATCACAGCTTCTGACGAAAATTGTCTTTTTTGCTTAGTCAGTTACATGTTTTACATGTTACATTCTAGTTTAGTATTCTCAATTAGGGAGAGACACGTACACTGTTTTAGATGTATTATCCGCATCCATTCCTGGAGCTTTTTTAAATCGCAATGAAAGTAGGGTATAAGGCCTTAATAAACGTAGTAATTCTAAGAAGTAAAAATGTAAAAAAAAACGTAACTTGTAGACAATATATTTAAAATTTTCCATAGTGCTCTGTATGTGAATATTAGTCTAGCTTTTTGATAATTGTTCTACATTTTACTGTCATAAAAATAAAATATAGTCTCTTTTCAATTTGTAAATTTAAATAAGATAAAGTCGGTGGTGTCTTTGATAGTAAGTTTAACATTAGACATATACAAGTTTATGTAAACCAGACTGAGAACTATTATTTCTATAGCAACTGGCATTACCATCTCTCTAGAAAGCTGCAACGCATTACAAAATGTTTTTTTTATTGGAAAATCGCAGGTTACACCAATGCGCATTATTGTACTGCTTTGTTAAAATCAGCAAACATAAGTACTTCACATTTCTAACATAAAATATTTGACAATTAAATGGATTACCTGCAAGTTCAATTAAATAATTATATATTGGATAAAGCAAGAAGCGTCCATTCGCCACAATGGAGACTTCATAATTGATTTCCGAGATCTGGTATTTAAAATCGATATCCTGTTAACATTCGTATAATTGTATTGCATTAACATTCTTGTGGATATTCTGACTTTGTGAAATATTGTCATTTATGCTTGCAATACTGACTATTGCTTACGAACTACTCCTTATATATGGAAGGAAACCTTCGTTATTGTCAAATACAACGTTTTCCTAAANGTGTGTATATGGCGGCGAAACAAACCACTACTGTGGGCTAAATGACATGTTTCGACATGCGCAGTCTTTTACTCAAAAAGGAACAAGCAGTATAATTCATGTAAAGTTTCAAAAAAAGTAATCTGGCTTATTTATCCAAATGCGGGCAGCTGTAACTTTAAAAAACTTCAAGGAACTCGTTTGTTAACCCGTTTAAATGTAAGGTATAGTATATAGTACACATTTATTGTAAATAATAATTTATTATTAACATATATATCATATATGATATAAATTATATAATGGCATGTATTTCTATTGTTATTAGGATCTACCGAAGGTCATTGAACTTGTTCTTGAGACTTCATTCATTTGGTTCTGGCGCCACGCAGGTTTTCATAGACTTGCCATCATTTATTATCATAACTGATACAATTATTTCAGACATAAAGAACGCAAACTGGCCTGAACAAATTCATTCATGCACCAATTAACTATAATACGTGTATTATATTGTCGTATAATATTGCAGTTTAATACACTAATTTACCTATTTTTGGCAGCAAAATTGTCTAGGTTAACTAAGGTTGAGTTATTATGTTCTTCTAACATCATTCCGAGAATACTAAGTTGTCTCCATTTTTGGAGATCCTCGCTTATGTCTTTGTGCAAACAGTTAGGTCAAACCGTAGTTGGTCCTGTTGTCTCCTATTGATAATACAGAGCAGAATATGCTATTTCCATTATGAATTGAATTACTTGAACATTAACACGATTTATAGTTTTTCGCTACGTTACACTGATTGTGCTTCTTTCAGAAGAACACTGATGATTTTTTGCATTTATTTTTAAAAAGTTATTTTGTTTTAAAACAATAGTGTCAGCGCTCGCGATTAAGGGTCGGCCAAGTAGACATATGAAACAACTTTACTTATGAACACCTTTACTCCCAATTATTAACTATTTATTTGATTAATTTATTGTGAGCGAAAACACTCTACGGTAAGATGTAAGCGATACGTGTCATGCAACTAATGCATGTATAAATTGAATTAGGAAAGGAAAAAGGTTGCAAATGAATACATTAACATTGCAGTAGAATACAAGCATTCGTGGTTCATATCATGATAATGTGTTTTAGAAAACACCCTAAAGTTCGAATCATATCACTTTACTACATGCAAAAGACAAACTCCACTTTATTCACAGAAGTCCCAACACACTTAAAACATCTTACTGTATTACGCAGATTTGTACAGACCCTGTGGTAAATACCAGACATGTTTACAAGCATTTACATTATTTCTGCGATTTATTTTATGGTTATTGATTCCTGTACTTGCATGTCAAAGTAACGGTCGACTGGAATCAATAATTATAATAGTGATAATGTTTCTTATCCGATATGAAATTCCATGTTGATAATAATTCCCGACAGAAAATGTCGAATCTGTCATTTAGTTTACCTCCGATTGTAAACATCTGGAATGATGGCGTATCATATATAGACTTTGAGGTGTGGGGTAAAACGACCACCAATTAACCGAAATACACTAATCGAATGCGTGTGTATCTATATCAGAGATCTCATGCCACGCACAACACTTAATGACATAAGAACTACATAAATGGTGGAACGTGGGCACTAACATAAATTATAATGAAAATTATGGATTAACATGTGTTTGCATCTCATATGAATTGTAAATATGATATTTGATTTTAACGGGTGTACACGAATTAAAAGAATATGAATCTGAAATACGCAACAAAAACCTATTATTGTGCACGTAAAAGTGTGTTATTGTATTAAATTAACACTAAGACTTCGTTGTAAAATTGGTATATGTCAATACAAGCACACATGTATTAGTGCAAGTGCTTGAGTGCGTAAGTTTGCAATGTTATGAATTTATTTTGGTGTGTGAAACAACTTTCATGATTCCTAAATATCATATATAGCATTAATTGCGGCAGAAATATTAACTGGTGTATATTGCGGTCCGTCGGGAGCCCCTTGGTCATGTGGGATCCGGGCAGCACGTGTGACTCGGTTTCTTTGTAACAGGCACATACCAATATATCAATATTGCTATTTAGTATATTTAGGTCTTAATACGAGGTTGATCATAACAGAACTTTTTTTCTCATTTCCAATGCAATTTATCAATACATGAATAAATTTTAAACGGCCAGACATGTTTTATTTTCCAATACGGATATACTGAAATGTGCGGTCTTTAAATATGTAAGACATTTGTTAAACAAGTCGTAATGCCACAAAGCCTGTAATACCTAAATCAGACAGTTGTTCCTAGACAACCTTTTTTGGTAAGACTGATAACAAATGAAGGCAACGTACTTCATGCATTAGGTAATGCCCATGTAAAATGAATTTTGGCTGTGTCCATGCAAACTGATGGTGGGGTGGATGGACTTGCCGTGGAGGTATGGTAAGTTCTAAAAATTCTTCAGACCTTATACCTTGCATGCATTCATATATTTTGCCCTGTATAACTCGTTTTATAATTATAACTCAAATCGTTATAAATGGTTTTGAATGTTTTAAAATTACATTAAATACGAATAAAACATTACGATTATTTGTTACTTCATCTGCCCATCACTTATTGTAGCAAATTAATGATGTTAAATTGTGTCAAACCTACAAATGGCTGTATTTAGTTTTTTGTCGTTTCAGTGAGATAACATATACATGGGACGATGGATTATTGTCTGAAACAAATAGCATATTGGTACAAATCAGCAAATCCTTTTAAATTTTTCATTATAAAGGGCCTACCGTCGGAGAGAACGTCCTGGGCATAATTGGAACAATCGTCGGTGTCAATACAGTCCCAAGTTATCCAAAATTAAAATATGTTGTCGATGGTATTCTTTGTATTTTTGTTATAAAGCATGATATATATGACTTAACAAAATTATAATTAATGTTACGTTATAAAGAACATTCATCAATCCCGATATTTAATGCAAAACAAGTCAACACGTATAATCAATATAAATACAATTACAGGAAAATTCGCGCCACTTTGTTGTTCAAAGTGGTCAATACATGGTTCCCAACGTCAAAACAAGTCTGTGTCCTTGTTTGTGTTTGTTATTTTGGTTGCCAACTTGGCAAGAATTAGTTTTGTCGCAATAAGTGTTTATTGACATTTTCTTTTAGAATGTGTGCCAGTCAAACATAGGATTAGAAAACAACACTAGACGGGGTTGCACGATTGTTTATGGCAAACGTTAACAACAACATTCATTAGAATCAGTAGGTCCTATAGTTGGTTTACCCGATTTGTATCGTTGATCCTTATGTGCTTTACAGGACACACTTATCTCTTATGGATCGGTAGTTTATGAAGTTATGAGATTTCGCGTATTGATACATGTGTTATAGCTTGTTGCTTAGGTAAACATAAATATGACTCTATAAACAACATCTTCATACACTATCTCTATTGAAAACAACACAATTAACAAAATAGTGACTCAATTTGGTTAACGTTAATTTTACCTGTAAATTGAGATGATTGAAAAGTCACAGAGGTACCTAATTCCATCGCCATTGATCGTATGTTATCGTAAAGCGTTTAACATCGGAGACTTTCGAAATTCCATTTCGTCATCCATTGGTCTTTGTATATATGCGCGCATTTATTCATGTGAGGATGCAGATGAGGCTATGCTTCATCTTTTAGAACTGGGCCAGTGTTAAAATTAATAGCTATAATGACACACTCGGAAACACGACAATGAATTTCAAATAAAATAAAAATAACGTATGCAAAATTTAAAATAGCGACCAGTGTATAATCGAAATATTTAAATATCCACTCTTTATATTAATGTGTAACCATTTCCCAAATTTTAATATGAGCTAATTAATAGTTTAGCCCCGTGAGCAAGTAGGTTAAGCAGATGTGAGAAATTTATCACAGTTGTGTGAGGCTTTCTCATGCGCACGTCTTAGCATTCATTTGCGCATGTATTAAGTATCATCATAGCGTTTCTCCATTCCATTTTTGCCAGGTTTGATATGAGACATGTATTTCATGTACTATTCATGACTTTACTTATAATCTAACAATATAATAAGTTCACGACGAATCAAATCGTACATAAACCATGTGTACAATATCCTATTGTACACATATTGAAACGACAGTTAAAGTACAGTATTATATAATAATATAGTAATTACGAGGCTACACAGATATAGGCCAGAATCATTTCCGTTTCAAAGGGTTGAGTTTGTGTGACATCTTAGAGGCAACGCTTTTACGACTGTGTGGCAGGTGGTCATTCAGTTTGTACTCCTTAGTCCGGCGATGATGTAACGATTTGCTGTTCCGCGAAGTGACCCTCTGTGTTGCTATAAACTTTTGCAGAAGAAACAATACCAATATTCCCATTGCGCGTGTTGTTCACATATTGTTTTACAGACTCGGGATTTTGAGTTGTTTAAAGAAACATCGTAAAACTTTGCATGAACAACATATGTATTTAACGTAATTTTGAAGTAGTTCGATATGTAATTCTTTGACTCAAACATATCATTATAATGTATAATGTATACTGTAATATTTTTACATAAAGCTATATATGGTTATTGCAAATGTTTCCATAATGCAACCCACTTACCACCTTAATAACAAATATCACTGTAGTAGTGATGGCGGCAAGTTTTGAATGAGCATTTATCTTTGAAAAACGATTTTTACAGAATTCATCTACAACATGATTAATATGTTGTACATGAATGTCTTTACCATGTTGTTTGCTGTCAACACATTTTACATTAACTTAATATATGTCTTGTTTCTGATATACAACTTACCTCACTTGTAGTTAATCTGCTCTATTTTGGTTATTTATGGTACAATATCCGGTATCACGTCTTCCCCAGTGATACACCATGCTATTGATGCCATGCAAAATTAGTTTACTGGTTACTATTTGTGTGTAATATTACTCTTAGATCGTACTTGCGAATTAACGGCTTAACCATAGCTCAATGCTGATTTCCCACAAGACCGTATGGCCGTCTTTTTTAATCTAGTAATTAAATAAGTATGCCAGATTCGGGAAGGGCGGTCCTCACAGTAAAATTGCTTCATACATGAAGCATTTTGTGTCATATTGATTATACAGTCACTCACCTAACTCGGTCAAACTTCCATTTATTTACTCCCTAAAGACAGACACAAAAGTACATACACACCACAACTGTCAAAAACACTTTTCATTATTTGTTTTGAAATATAATGCAATTATATGTATGTAAACACTGCGATAAAAGTATGTTTTGGTCAATGTGTTTCCCATATTCAAAAGCTCAATTCACTAAATGCCTGAGTGTTAGTTCTAACTTTGCTGCGTTAATTTAACACATATAATGTCTCGTACCCTACGGATTGACCAACTGTTCAATTAACGCATTATAAGAGGTTGTAATATTACACAATATAATGAGTATACTAATACGCTCGCTTCTAAATAAAACTCTTGCAGCACTATTATCTTAGTTCTACAAACCTTTGTGGCTTATCTACAAACTTGCAGAAAAACCCATATGTCTATATGTCTCTATTCTTTCATATATCTTCATGTATCATTGTAGCTGCTCTGAGAGAAAAGGTACTCACAAAGTAACTAAAACGTCGACGTATAGTTGATTTATTCTTTATAATAGAGCAAACAAACACATTCCAGAAATACCATTTGGAGAGAAATGTTTGTTTGTATTCAATACTTGTACAAGCGAACACCAAGTTTAAGCAAACAACGATTAAAACTGGACATACGACCAGCATTGCATTATTATATGCTGTACTTCCTTTCTTTAAATTTATAGTAAGAAAGCGTCCAATTCGGATCGGTCCATGAATTTATCAATCTTCGATGTTTTTGGGACACTTATGAAATAATCAACGACATTGAATTGCTGAGAGGGGTTCCATTTGCGAGTATTTTTAGTTTTGTTCTGTCTTTGGATTTTAAAGTTCTACACAATTTTTAAATCGACAAGTAGGCATAACATACCCATCTTGTTTGTTGTTAGAAATTCCAGCATTTATGCACAAATGGTATCGAGAAAATAGAAACTTTTGGAGTTCAACTGATTTATTCAACGCCATAGACTTAACAATATGGATGGTGAGAACAATTATTAAAAGTAAGGAAACAACATCAGGTCATTTAGATGATACGAAACTTATTTATATTAAGAGAGACATATCTCTTAATAGTTTCAGTTAAGCTGTATATCTTAATGCTCAGACATGTCAAAATCTGTAGAAAAATACTTATACATCTTGCGCAACGAATATTACCACAAACTCCACAAGTTTGCGTGTGTTGTTCTTTAGCTTACATGAAGTTGTTTTCCTATGTGTAAATATGGGAACAGTATCGTGCACAGTTGTTGGTCGTGTCTCTGCAGAGGGACGTAGGAGTTTAGCGTCCTAAAATAGTAATGTTATATATAATATCAAAGGGTCTTGTGTACACTTTAATCAAGTTTAACATGTGCCATAGCTTGTATAAATTCTTGTATTTGGGTCTCTGATATTCGACAATACTGGCAATTAATTCTTCGCAATTATGATATACTATTTCATATTTGGATTTTATCATACATTTTGCTTATTAATAAATGGTATATCGTTATCGTGAGATAATTGGTAAATAATATGTATGATAAATATTAATAGAAAGAAATGGCATTAACGTAACCAGCTTATGCATTTCTTTAAACAATTGGTTGGAAACGAAGCAACACATAACTTGTCTCACTGAAACTCAACTGTAAATGCATTAGCACAGACGCATACATATCGCAGCTGCCACAGTTTAACGAAGGACAATACTTTGCCATGTATGGCCTGTATTCAAACCAATCATACTGTTTATATCAAGGTCAAACATGTCGAGAACAAATTGATGGTTTGGTAATTGACGGTGGATTACAATAAGCACTGTAACATAATTCCAGTGCATAGTGTGTGTTATTTTGTTTTTTAATTACAATTAACATATTACACTGCGTTGTATTAAATGGGCATGGTGAAACGTTCTTAAATCGCTCGTACACATCATGTTGGAATTCATTTATTAACTGACCGAGTCTACTGGCACAGCAAACGTTTACCGTACTTTCTGGTGTGCAATATCATTTGGAAGCAGTCGCAACTAATTTTGTCAGAGTAAGAAACTTATTTTTCCACTGCCATACTTACTCCAATAATCAAAACGTCTACAATACAAGTTCATAACTGCCTTATCCCGCCTCAAGCAAAATGTGATATTTGTTTTCTAAAATAGACCGTTCCTATGTCCACAGGGTAATCGTATGTTGTTGTGTGTTTTTTCCCGATAAACGTATGTTAGTAGCGACTTCGTTCTCCTTCCTTAACAGAACCTTTTGGTCTCTCAGATAGACGTTATTCTTTCATTTCCAGTAACTATATAGTATAAACAAGCGAACTCAGATTAACACACCATATCAATAGGAATGTTTAAATTATCAACACTCATCAGAGGGCATATTTATTAATGTGGATATAAGAAGGACAATGAATTGTGCTGAATGCATAATGTGTACCAGTTCGACAAGTTTAGCTAATAATATCCATCTCTTCCTTAAGACAATCAATTCAACACATACAGCTGAACACATGAAGAAAACCCACTGAATTGCAGTCATAATAATGAAAAAGAAGCATACTGGAATAAACTAAAGCATTTACTGTATATTCATGCATGTTTATGCTGGTTCGTTTTTTATTATAGTTCATTTTAAAACGAACCAGTATATATATCTGCATAATAATAAAAAATTACCAAATACAGATTGCACTGCGTTTAGCAGTGCGTTATATTAATATGACATCTTAGTATGTGGTGCTATATGTTTGCAATATTGTACCAATATATAAATAGTAATAATTTTTTAATTTGTTTGAACTTGATACTATTATAAACGATTTTTTTTTCAATTGGACTGGTTATCTGCAAACTGTGAACGATTCATTAACTCAAGTTTTTACAAAAACGTGTACATTTACACTAACGAATGGGTGTTCCTATGAGATCAAAAATGCTGACATATCTGTATAGTATTAAAATAATATGGCACACATCTCAACATTTGAATAAATAAACGTTGTTTGAAATCCGATATTTATTTTAACTCGATACAGATTTGAGAGACAGAAGAGAAAGCTATGTACATTAACACATCGTGAATCGTATACTTTGTGCAGTTTGGTTTTGTAATTTTTATTTAATAAATATACTAATAACCCTGTTATGTATATAAACATATAATATACATATATATAAACTAAAACACATATACAGGTCTTCTACTGCATGCTTCGCAGAGTATAATTTTGATGAAAAACGGATGAAAAATATTTTTTGACTCGAAAACAAATGATCCTAAATATTGTGTTGAAATGAAATTGACTTATCACCACAGCCATAAACATGTTTAGTTTTAATAACTGCGTTCCTTTCTGTGTGCTGTTTTCTGTGCGTTCGTATTTCAAGCTATGATGATTTAATAATACTGTGAAAGTACAGTGCGAATATTAGTTTTAATAATCCGTATTAACCTGGTATAACCCTCGTCAACCATTCTATTGGAAACGTTCGAAACCATGAATGCTTTTTGGAATACAACGTATTAACAAAAAATTGGAACATCTGACACCAAGACAATTTATTATGTATGTATTATTAGTAATTTATAACAAACAGTTAATAGACAGAAGCCATAAGCCTGTGGTAGATATGCAACAAGGTGCCTATAACTTGTAAACAGTTTTGTATAAAAACCTTCATCGATAAACAACTTCAGATATTAAACTGGTCGTTTTAATCATATCATATATATTGTATAGAGAGTATTGTCTCTTAAACAAAACCACAGTCACAGCCATGTACTCTTTGGAAGATCAAAAACACATTTTACGTGCTAATCCACATTCAAATGATATGTTAATCAAAAACACGTACAACAACAACGAGATCATTTGCAAATAATGTATAAATTGGGAACTGTTCGAGATATTGTCCCAAAAAGATTTCTAACAGACACTTGTTAATAATCGTGAAAACAAACCCACATACACTATTCGAAGGTAAAAACTAGCACAGCCACATATATGTAAAATAAGAATTCAAAAACGGTAAACCAATTACGCTACATAAACAAAATTCTAAATCTACTCTATGCTTATGATATCAAGCTTGGACCATGACACGAGGCGATACATGTACTAGTAGTTACGTGGCATATGGGTTTTTTAAAACATTGAATATTACTCAAGTCAGAGACTGCTTTGCCCATATAATTTAACAAATACATTAAAAAAAAACATTATGAACAAATATATATTTTACATTTTTTCATTTGTATTTATTGATAACATCTGTATGTTGTGGCGTAACAATGAACTACTAAGGGTAAATATAGTTGGTATAGTTTAATTTACATTTTAATGTTTACATGTGTGTCCTAGTTACAGTAATATTTAATTTACATAGCATAGTTATATTTGAATTAAATATTGAACATGTGCGAAACGATACAGAAATACGGAACGAGTCATTGACACGGTATCATTTACACTAAGTAAAATGTTAAAAAAAACATTAGAACAAATACCATAACCTTATAATATGCTCATATTATTAGTGAATAACCGGTAACCGGACTGTGTTTGTCTTCATAAATATATATTCATAGTATGCATAATATGCAGAAGTCGACTACGAATTGTACAACATATTATATTGAAATCAATTATTTTTTATATACTTCACCAAATTTTCGACTTGTTGGTTGTTATATCGACTCGCGATATTCTGGATGTCATATCGATATACAAACTGTTTTTTTTTTGTATCTTAAGAACAGGGTTTTCCAATTTGCTTAACGGAAAGAAGATAAATTTGAATCAGTTCGTTAAGTCCCCTTTATATACACTTATCGATTTGATTTGTAGTGAAGTGTATCAAGTACACAAAATAAATGTAAGGGCCGATTCTTTTTGTTATCAGCAAAGGCGATGGAGGTTTTACTATTTCTCTGTGTAAAAACATAGGCTTGTTATCCGATGGCTGTCGATTTCGTGTCTGTAAAAACGTGTATTGAAATATTTCGGAGAACACGGGTGGTCTAAAATGAAACAATCAAAGCAAAATAAGACTGGAAACTTTTATTAATCATTTGTTTTTCGCTTGTTTAAACTTGTCAATAGTTTCTGAAGGGATATATTCATACTTTAAGTAAAGAGGACCAGCACCAAAATAGCTTTTGAAACGAGTTATATCAATACATTATTAAACAGATACAGATTCAGCATCTTCAATCAAATCTAAATATAAAAGTAAACAAAATATATATAACATTCGGTGTATATTTACATGAGATAATCGGTTTTCATGATAATAAGTACGATGATACAGTGCATCTTTACACCATCTTATTAGTATTGTATTTCACACGCTAACACATGTGTTTAAACATCAATTACTGAGGAAATCCTCTCATTACCAAAGACAATAAACACAGGCAAACCGAGCACCCGCTTATTCTAGTAAGATTTATGTCGATCTAAGAATGTCATATATTCGATGTTCTCTCCCTGTATATTTTATTAGATAAACGTTGAACGTGGTATATTAAATTACGCAGTATTACGTGATAAGAGCGAATGTTATTATATTTAAAATTGTAAACAAATCATTGATACGGAATTTAAAAGTTTAAAGCAATTGTTAATTATCTTAATGTATTTGATATATATTCACGTTGACGTTAAATTACAAGCCATGGTCCATATTAACTTGCGACAGCACACACATGCATAATTAAATCAGTGGAATATTAAAAACTGATTGTTATCAGGAATGATATAAATAACACATAGGGAATAGATACATTTATTATTTTCTCATTGTCGAAATAAAATGACTTTTAGCGAAGACGAGAAGTTCAATCTAGGTAGTACACATTATTTTAGCTTTTGTAAAATCAAAATGACACCAAATTTCCCCAAATAGTTCTAATTGGAAAGGAAAGTTCATTACTGACTCGCATTCTCCATTAGAGTAAACATAATGTTGGTTCAGATCTGTATACCGGCATTCAATATAGGAATGGGTCACAGATGTAAACACTGAAAGGTATTGAACACAGGCCGTGAGGTTTATCCATTACAATGATCAGCACATTTACTTAGTGGAAAAACAAGATGGTACACCTGCAAGTTAATGGATATATAATAATTTATAATATATTACATAATTTGCGCAATATAGATGAGCCGACACATATGTATTTACATGCGTCTAATTGAAAACAAAAATGACACAAACATGCTCAGGTCTCGCGCTAATGTGTCCATTAACAACATGAGAAAATATAAATCACATTACATGCAAACATCGTAACATCGATTTTAACATTTACAACGTTATATACATTTTGACTTGTGCATTTATATCGGAATTAGCTTTTTAAACTCTGTGTTTTTTAAATGCGGGAATGTTGATTTGAAGTCGACATTTAATTGATACATAATAATAAGGTGTATGTACCAGAATCCACTTACTTAACATCAATGCTTTATTTTTATATAGAATTTGCAATTGGCTTGAGTAAATGTGTTTACTTTATAATAAATTGTTTTGATATAGTAGTATGATGTTAGCCTGGAAGTTCGATGTCGAGTATTATGTATAACAACAAAACATTCACAATGCCACATCGTTCAATTGATCAGAAACGAAATCAAATAAAAACGATGTATGCAATGCATTTTGACATACAGGTTGCATTTACACATAGGTTTTTTTATTGTTGGCAATACAGATAATCATTGATTTAGTCATGAACGATACCTCTACATTTAATGTAATTTTAAGATTCTTTTCAAATATGTGACCGTACCATTTTTAAATATATGTCTCAACCAACGCACACTTAGAGGTATCGGTAAGGTGAACGCGTTCAAATGTCGGTGCCACACCCCGTAGGCTTGGACATCAACTTTATCCCCGCTCTGTGTTCCAATATAAACAGACCATTCTAAGTTAATTAGATTAACATATTAATGCAAGGTTGTGTACGAACACATACGAATAAAGCAACGGGTCGCCAAGAATGTATATTTGAATTATATTATCATAAGGCACGTCTGGTCTAAGAATTATTATTTACGATACAAAAACCTTCAGTGTCTCAATTCAAGGTGTTGTTAGCTATCAATGTTGCCATGTATATATGCGTGTGTTATTTAAACTTTTTATCAATAAAATGCCATTATCAAATGATACTGTATATAGCAAATTCACGAAATATTGATAAACACATTAACAATCACATTGTTATATATTTAATGAAATATGTCGTTAACATGATATAACGTCATGCCAGTAAACAAGTTTTAGTGTCGTGTTGCTGTTTGTATACCGATGTATACTTAAGAATATGTGTTACTTGCTATTATAAAAGACTTGTGGTAACGATCTTTAATCTCCATGTGATATCTACTGATTTCCATTTTTACCGTATTCACATGTATTATATATCAACATGTTTAATGAATCGATTCAGATCACTTATACAGGAATCTGTTTATAAAAAGATGTGTTCGGTTAATGCTGTTAGGCATATTTGAAGTTGAGAAAGAATTTATGTATAATCATTAAGTGTATGTAACAACGACTAGACATTCTATCAAATTAACTGTTGATGGTTGGTTGATTCGTTAGGAATAGTATACAGTGGTTAATAGATAGTAATATGTTGCTGGCCAGTAAAATAATTTAAATGTCTAACATTTTTAATTTATTTCAAAGAAAGATACAAAGGTTCAAAGGTTCTCTTAGTCTTAAGAAATTGAAAAAAAACGGCATGAACTTCTTTATTATCTTTTATCTAACTTGTGCATGAGATTCTTATATTCTTTACTAAATCACCAAATTAACGATTCGTAAGCTTATTTATGATAAAATTAAAGACAACATGTGTCAGTTTATGTATATATCATAACCCTATACATTAATTAAACATGCACATAATGTGTGATATTTTATTATTTGAGGTCCTAAATGTCATCTGCATTTGTTGTTCGAAAACAATAATATATATTATGTTTTAATTATTGTTGTTAATTCAAAACCTTAACGACCAGTTGTATCCTTATTGTGTAATAGTTGTATATAGTTCTATATTGACTAAATATGATACATTGCGCGTTATCAACACACCTTGATGCTATGTGCCACATGAACTGATTTGTATATAGAGCATCTCTGAGAACACTAGCTATCAAACGAAATGTTTATCGCATAGGAACTCCATTCCGGCGTATATCATCAGGAAGCCTGAAATTGTTTGTGGAACAAAACCAAATTATATTTACATAGACTTGCATTCTTGATCTTCGACTCGGCGTGGTATATTTCAATGACTAATTAGAATTCTGTATTTAAATTGAAAAGGCAGATTGTTTACTCACACAGACGTCATTGGAATGTGGTCTGTAGTAATTTAGTCATTTGCGGAGTTTATTACACGAAATCAACTGCGGCTTTCGATGGCTTCTAAATAGTTTTTAGAGGACTTTGTTGTGAAACCCAAGAACAAGTTCATGGCGGAGTGAAAGTGATTTAAAACGCAATTATAAATGCGTAGCTTTTAAATGAGTGCACACATTCTGTACAAGTATTATGCCCACGCTTTGAAAAGCGTGGGGATATTGTATTGTTCTCTGCTTTTTTTTTGATCGGCCACTATCTTCTCCTACACTATTAGCCCTAGAACCTTGAAACTTACACACATGGTAGCTATGAGCATATGTGCGACGGTGACGGTGACGGAATTTCGATCTTACCCCTGGGTCAAAAGTTATGGGTAAATAAATGGGTAAAATGGGTAGAGAAAAACTAATTTTACTAACAACATGCGACCCACATTATAATAACTTTTGACCCAGGGGTCTCATATCAAAATTCAAAATAGTGCACCGTCGCACATTTGTTTGTTGTGTTTGTTGCCATTTTTGTTTCCTACCCAAATGTTCTTTCGTACCCAATTTTTTTTCGTACCCATTTTTTTTTCGTACCAAATTTCTTTTCGTATCCAAATTTTTGTTCGTACCCAATTTTGTTTCGTACCCAAATGTTTTTTCCTACTCAATTTTTTTTTCGTACCCAAATTTGTTTTCGTACCCATTTTTTGTTTCGTACCCACATTTTTTTGTACCCATTTTTTTTTGGTTCCCACCCCGGGGCCCCACAAACATAGGCCTTGTCCACCCAAAAATGCCTTTTAATATAACATCTATGCGGCGTAGGGATACGCGTCGGCATCTGCCGCGCCATTTCTAGTTTGAAGTTGCCTTAGTCAGAAAAACTTATAAATATTAATCTTCGTTGGTTTATTTGTAAAGAAAACATAACTGCAGTTTGTAAACAAAATTTCATATGACAATTTACTTTAGGTAATGTATGTGTCTCAACTTATAAATGGTGAAAAGGCATATGCTTAAATAGCATGCTATTTTTTTTTTTATATGAATTATTCAAAAGTAATTTTCGCAAATAAGCACGCATCCACTAATAGAATACTATTTATCTAGTGATAGTAGTTAAGTTACTCATACTGTACATGTTTCATCCTTAATTAAATCAAAATACATGACAAGCGAACACTTCTGGTCTGCTTATAAATAACACCAGACATGTATTCATAAAGTCACTGCTTTTGCAAAAGATACAGTGTAAGTACCAAATCATTCAATACAAAATGAAAACGGTATGAATGCCTCCTCAACCAGAAATATTTCTATCGCCAATCATTGTTGCCACATTGATGTTAATATATCACACTCTAAAGATTATTGTACTTCAATTGATCTCTGGGATGTCAGACGCATGGTGTATGGATACGTCTTGCAAAGGATATTGGAGGAAACAAGATTGTTCACTTACTGAATAAATTAGGCGTATTGCCTCTCTTTTTGCTCTATTATTCTTAGCCTGGATAAATTAATTATTGTATCAATTAATCCCGTTCTGAATTGCTATGCATTGCTTTTGGAACGCCTTAGACATGCTAAATGAAATGTGCGGTTAAGATGTCCCACGAGCATTATTACAAAAATATATGTATTATCAACACTTTTCAATTGATTTACTTTCTTATGCACTTGTAATAGAATAGAACATAATATAATATAATATAATAGGATAGGATAGTGGGGGATAGGATAGGATAGCAAAGGATAAGATTGGATTGTATTGGATTGGAATGGATTGGATTGGATGGGATGGGATTGGATTAGAATGGATTGGATTGGATAAGATAGGATAGGATAGGATATTTGAATGAAATTAAATAGAAAATAATATAATATAATAGAATTAAACCCAACTGAACTGATCTCAACTGAATTTAATTGAATTGAATTGAAAAGAATATAATACAAAAGAATATAATAGGATTGAATGTATACCATTATGCATTAGCTAAAGACTGGCTTATGAAGTTTTTTTGCACTAAAATTTACAATATAATTAAAGCGAATATGATCACAATGCGTGCAAACTAATCATTGTTTAACGGTGTTTTAGAAGCAATGTATTATACACAATAGATTGATACACACTATTTAAGTCTGAAGAAGAAATAGAACATGTCGCCGGGACGTGGTTATTTTGTTTTGAAAACATGAGGCATGAACTAGATAATACATTGGTATACATTCTAATTAAATTCATCCATACTGCTAAATGTTTTATACATAATGTCGCATAAGGAGGTTGAATATGACATTAGTTAATAATTGTGTAACATATGTTCTCTTGTAAGCTTTTTCATGAGCTGTAAATCACAAAAACAGCTTCCACACTCCAATGATAATGCGTATTAGCTTTGAATGGGCTCGGAAAGGCATTCGGGCATAGTTTCAAACACATGTCCAAAGCTGATGTATTATCCGTTGATCAAATAATTGTTTGCATTTAAAGGTACAAAGAAAGGTAAATGCACGGGTTTATAGTCTGATATGATACTAGATAAGTCGTTCGTTTACATTCGGCGCATTGTGCGGCATATGGGCTAACTTCCTTCTCAGGTACCCATTTATATTCCTGTGTAGAGAGCGTGGAATTCATTCTTTGCTCAAGAAAATTCCGTGGTCATAGTCGGATTCGAACCAGGGACCTTGCGATTCCTAGACCAGCATCCTACCACTAGGCCAAGGTTTTTTCTCACAATTTTTGGCTTGATCCTCTAACATTGTCAGATGAAAAACATACTTTTGATGCAAACAATTAATAGAAACTTAATATAATAGTATGCTAATTACGAACACCGGATGAATGTTGCGTATTGCTCTTTGAAATCAACATCAGACTATTAATGCCATACGACAATTAAAAAAAAACAACAGATACACATTATTTGAGAATTTTATTGCCGTATAGTCGCTTAAGGGTTTTCATTCATTCATTCATTTATTTCATATTTTAACAATTCGTACAACATGGTACATAACGCATATATTACACATTAAATAAGTTGTATCTGCTTATGGCATAGGAAATAGCAAACATATAATTGAAAATGGCANCTGCATTCGTTTAAGAGTAATAAAACACAGCATGGACATGGACCTATTTGTGTAGGTCCCTGGCATGAATAAGGTCTTGATTGTCATTTAACATGTTATTTAAAGGTGACGCGTGATATCTTATCTTAATTTCGGTATCTACACATGTGCAGACATGTGGTGTCACGGGCAAACCCATAAACGCTTTTAATCCACACTTGGAACATCGCCTCCCATTTAGCGAATTCGTTCGCGCCTTTATCGCTGATGTTTTTTTCGAGAGATGTATGTTGCTGTCATTAATAATCCGTAATTAAAGAAAAATAAATCACTTAATTTGTTCGTGTTTTTATTTTTTAAGCGTAAATATAGACCGTTTTACGAAAATTTTATAAAGACATACGTTTAGGAAATCTAGAGAACACAATTGGAACTATTTAAGTTTATTTAAGGCTCATTATTTTTCATGTTGAACATTTCAATCGTGAATTAAGATATTATTAAGAAAATTTAATAATATTTCAGGCAACATGTAGAACGTTATTTAAATAATAATATAAGACAGTTGTAGACAAAAGCTGATATGTCCTTTTCAATAAAAAAGTATGACATATCCTGACATCTTACACAGTTTTGCAAGCGAATAACTCTGATACTTGTTCATTTAAATCACAAAATTCATTTCCGGCTAGATATTTTAGTATTAGCTTGAGAGCGATTTTTAAATAAAAAATTGCTAAAAACCACTTTAGTTTTAGACAAAACTAGATACATAATTTTAATTAAAAATTCTCTACCTGAAATCTGAGTTTCGATAATAAAGATTTACGGAACAATTTTAGAATCACAAACTTCATTTCGGCTATAGATTTGTATATTACCTTTAAAATGACACTTACAAGGGAAATATTTATAGCGAAATGGTTACTGTTTAGACAACAACAACAACAACAACAACAAACATTTATTTCAGCAATAAAGCTTACAATAAAGCTTCTAGCCTACAATAGTGAATACAAATATACTTCTGGTTCAGATGATTGTATTTAGTATTTGATAGAGGAGGAAGAAAACTATTAATCATATTGAAATTGATTACTAGTCTGAAATCTGAAAATGTCAGTGTTTATTTATTAATTGATTGAATGTAAAAACTGTTATGTGGATATGATTCTGACATATTAAAAAAAAAAGCTTACAGTTTTTATCAACAATTTAAACAAAGTAAGAGATAGTATAATAAAGTTCTCATAGAACAATACATGCGTGAAAACAAATAATGTACATGCTCTTTTATATATATATATATATTAGATACCAGTATGACAGACAAAACACGTAAATATGAATAATAACATGTATACTTTAGACAGACATAAGTATGCATATACAAAAGATTTTATATAATAATAAACAAGATATATATAATAGTAGGTATATAAAAAAACGATAGTGTGGGATGAGTGAATTCATTGATCGGTTAATCACTTACAAGTTCTTCCCTTAAATTGTTTGCGTGATATATATATTTTGCTATGTTTATCAGTTCACTTTTATTGTTTGTGGACATAAGGATTTTAAATTTTGTTATTGTTGGCCATCTGCAAAAGTATGGTTTTAAGTATTTTCGTCTTAGGTGAGAATATAAGGGACACGTTAGGATAACATGATATTCGTTTTCAATTAAATGGGAATTACAGATTTTGCATTTTCGGTCTTCTCTATTTAAATTTAAATAACGACCTTGTTCAATTTCCAGTTTGTGTGAAGATAGTCTGAATCTACTTAATGCTTTTCTATATTTACTTTGTTTTATGATGTTTAGGTATGGTTCGAATTCAAAATTACTTTTGAATGTACAATACGTGCTAAGCCTTCCAGATTGATTAATATTACTTTGTCAGTTCTGTTTGAATTGATCGAGTATCCTGAGTTTGATGGTATCTAGTGATGGTTTAGTAATGCTTTGGTTTTTGGTATTAACACTTAGTGTAAAATGTTTCTGAAATGTGACTCGTGAAATCGCATATCGTTTCAATTAATAAATGAGACACAGACGGATGGATGTGCATCAGCAAGGACCTTTGGGAAATTGGAAAGAATTGCACGATTTTCACTGTCAACTTTGCTTGATGTTTTAATTGCTTTTATTATATCGTGTTAATATCTGATATTATGCAACTATGATCAAAAATGTTTAACAGTAACATATAACTATATCAAAATGTCGTTTTAACGACTTTTACTTTGACACTTTTATTCAATTGCAACGCCGATAACGACAAGTTTTTTCGTGATAAGAAAGGAGAAAAAAGTGTAATACATGTTTCACCGTATGATCAAATCTGCACGGAATATTTGCAGCATTTTGCGTGTTACATAACTGCATTTTTTGAATGGGATTGAAATTATTTTAAATACTTTTCAGTTCAACTCTCTGTGTTTTGCAACTTTAATAATCATGAACAATGTAACATGTAAATATTAATTAATGAATATTATCACGATTTGGAACCTGAATCGGTTACTATTAAATACGTCATACAAATATTTTCGATGTGTATTTATTTTTTGTAATTAACACTAAATTCGAGTGCCATGTTGGTTTCGTTGCGTTGATAACGTATATTTCACTGAGTTTTATTTAGTTCTATTTTTAGACAATGTTAATTAAAATAATAATAACTCCACTTGTCATTCGATTTAAAAAGTATGTGTATCAAGCTGCCTTATGAACATGTCATGCCAACAGGTTAATCACATATGAACAGAGTGCATTCGAAAATAACTCTGTCATTTGCCAACTGATCTAATGGCTACAAATTGACTAATTTTGCTGCAGAAAATTGTATTTGGATACATTGTTTCCTTCATTAACAAACATGCAAAAACCAAACGTGGCTTCAGACAATTTTGAGGAGAGACAGCCGTGCGTTTGCCAGATATACAATCTGGATACAATCTGGATATATCTTTCGTATTATCAAGAGAAAATGGTCTAGTTATTCCAAGGTCATAACATTACAACAAAATTTACATGAAACAGCAGCATACATTAACCCATTTATGCATAGCGTCTAGAAAAAAGGCCTTGGCAAACAGCGTTAACAGCATTATGCGGCGTCTCATCAGGGTCTGCGCTGTTTGCTTAAAGTAATTTCTGTAAGAAATATTCTAAATATAGAAATAAATATACTAGACATCCCTAATTTTAGAAAAAAAATGATCCAATTTAGAAGGATGGGAGAGTCCAGTAGGCCTAAATGGGTTAACAGACGCTGTGTCACCGCATTGACCTTTACAGAGCATTGCAGGTTTACAGCGGGTCCCCTAAGGCCGGATGTATATAATTTTGTGTCATTAAAATTTAAATTACCGACACAAATGCCTATTAGGGCCTGGTGGCATTGATACAAATATGTCGAAAATGGTTGTATGATTATTCTTTTTTAAACATTATGAAGGATTTAGTTATTAAAATGGTACATTTACACCATAATTTAAAAAACGACACAACCCAATGTTTTGTCAAACTCCTCAACGTGTTTAGATCCACATGTGTTAACAATATTACAGTGACAATAAAATTGTTCCATGACTGGGAGGATTCCTAGTTTAAACTTTTGTTATGTTTTATTCAGTGCAAATCTGTGTTATGTTCCACATAAATGAACGTTTTAATTACGGTTTATAGTTCAATGAAATGCATGTGTATTGCAATGTAAATTATGATTTATATAATGTTTTGCATGAGTACACATGCAATTACGCGTATTGTGTTCAGAAGCTCATAATATAATATCAAATTGGTTTGCCTTTTAAATGGAATTAATGTGTGTTAGACATATACAAAGTATAAGCGCATTTCCTCCACTAGTGCACTTTTGATTTGAGCCATTTTATATTAACTTTAAACAACGTGGAAATTAAAAGTCAAAGTGTTATGCGTTCTGTGTACATGCAGATATTTGTCCGATGTATTTATAAGTAACAAGACTTGGCGTAATCAATTCAGACAATAACGCCCAATGCAAGATTTGGAAACCATTTCGTTTTGCTCCTTTCACGTATATTCGCTTAAACAAAATTGGCAAAATGTGTCAGTTCTTACAGGAATTGAACACACGTCGTGCAAGTTATCCGTATCACTTGGTCACATATTTACTTAGTTGAAACACAAGATGCAAAGTTGGTAGTATAATGAATATAAAACGAATTTTACAATTTGCTGTATAATCTCGTTACATTAGACAGACCGATCAACAGTTTGTTTTTCAAGTTATCACTGGCGTTTTGCAGGTGTCTAATGGGAAAATCATATGAAACAAACAAACCAATATGTTACGCCGCATGAACGCATTTACAACATCACATGCGATAATTTACACTTTCTATGAAGAACTTCTGTATTGTGTCTACATGTATACCTTCATATTTATTATTACTTGTGCAGTCTTGTCGGATATACTCAATGTCACTTATAGCGCATTGTGCTTTGAATTGTTTTTGTTCGGCAAAAGCGGAAAGAGCTTTTCTTACCTGAAATTTTATTTGCTTTTCGTATTTTCGTTATTTGATAAAAACAAATTGTACTAAGTGATACAATTCTTATGAGTAAAATGTTTGTGTATGTTTGTGTTACAAAACGAATACAAACCGTCAGTAACCTAAACGCTTAACGAAGTGGAAGTCGCATGCAGTAGGATTAAACATTCAGTTTGTCAGCGCTGTGTGTGTTATTATTAAGACACCATTTTAAAATAAATTATTAAATGCCTGGTCACGTGAAAGTAACAAGTTCAGCAGGAATAAAGTAATGTTTCGCCAGGATTATATTTTATAGTATTTTAAAATACATCTTACATACAGGTCAAACACTTTATAAAAACAACAACGTCTGCCGCCAGTATAGCATTTAAAAGGACTTATTCGAATATTTTCGTAACGGTTTGTGCGTATTTATGCACGGGTATCTTATAAAAGTGTAATATATTTCAACCTCTAATTAATACTCTATCTTTGTATAATTAAACTATATGCATTCTCACAGTAACTCTGTATTAATATGTGCGGACACTCCGCTCACGTGAATTGTGTTTTATTTAACAATGAACGCGCTTCGTATGCAAATTAACTCATAAATATTTTTAATCTAGTACTGTTTGATCAACAAGATGCCAGATGAAGTCGTTATAAATTGCGAATCTTAACGACGTTACTGTGTATGCAGTAGAACGTACCCCTGTACCTACCTTCAAGTTTGTCATATTTCAGTCTTCAGTCGACGAAGACGCAAGTTAAACGAGGTCCGTAAGTGAGCGAATACAAGTCCGGTGTGGCCCTTATAGGTTATCAGTTTCAGCTGTTATACTTTTTACTTTTTAAGTATAAAAATTGAAAAGCATTTTTTAAATTTAATCGTTGTATAAACGGTCAGGAATATAACGCATAATTTAAGCATAAACACCAGCTTCAAATCTTAATGTACATTATACTTTTTATTCGTTTATATTCATATAAAAACCATGCGTTATCTAACTATTATACAACAATCTCGAACAATTTTTCTTTCTTAGTATATTTATAAAACATCTTGAGTGTCATTGATTAGCTACGTATTCATTGAACATTTTATCAAAGATGGACAGTGCGTTGTATGTGTTTTCTCCGAGATTAACGACACCATAGTATATTTATTATCTATATTTAAAATTACTGATTTGTTTATGGAATGAAACAATTTATTGACGACTTCAAACGCTCTGGCTTGGTTGTTTCAATTTTAACGGTATAATAGTTCACATTCATTACATTTTTATTGACCTTCTTCTGAAATGTATCGAGTTTTATCAGCAGTTGTTTACCCAATATAAAATCGAATTACGTACAAGTAACTTGAACCACTTGAACATATAAACATATTTAAAGCTCAACATACTATTACCCCCAGCGTCTATCATTGATGCACGCACATAATGTGTTTAAACACAAACACCCCACACTAGTCAGTTGACGATGAATTGCTGATTCATATCAGATCACCATACAATGAAGAATGGAAGCTTAAGTGAAAACTGCACTTAATTAAAAGTTTAAATAAACACAATTCTGGTAACTATGTGTTCTATAGAGGAAAGAAACAAATGGCCATATCGCTTGCAAAATATCAGCATTATGCAAAAACAGTATACAAAAGCTGTAGAAGAGATTGAATATTCATGTTTTAGAAAATGGGGTTGGAACCTTTTAAGTCAAAGTCTGGTAAAAATCGGATATATAATCGTGAGTTTATGCTGTCAGATATCAACATCACATCAAATCTTCCTGTCTTCCAACAGTTATAAGTATTACATATATATGTGTACGGTAGAAGGATGCATGAGCTGTAACGCGGGAAACGTACTTAATAGAAAAAGTGAACAGACATAACTATGTACGTGTATGAAAGAAACAAATAATCAGGACGCGAGATGTACATGTTATTTGTTTGGATAGTTACTAGCCATTCGGTCAGATTAAAAAAATCTACAATTGCTGCAGAATACTCATGCCTGCAATTGTGTTATTCTGTTCAAATAGTCATATATAAGTACTTTTGTTGCAAGACAAAAAGCTAAACAAATTAAAATGACGTATAATCTAACATGTATTTGTAAGTGCCTGCATATGTGTTCGAATGCCTTAAAACTCTTATGGTAAATTGAAATATGGCTGTCGCAAATAATATAATAAAATAATAATATTTTACATTATTAATCCCAAAACACGAGCAAAAGTAGGAACAATACCGGAGTGCAAGTGTTAATTATTTACTCGGTTTCTACAAGTTTAATACAGAGCGTATGGGTTATTTTGTACAAATTATTAATAACTGTAATTAATCAATGGGTATTAACACTTAGTCGTCGATGTTTCCCATGCTTACATTAATGTTTAAGAATCATTTTTTTGGAAAACAAATCTCATTAGCAAATCAATAAACATGGGGAAACAGAATACGTACTTGTTCTACTACGATGACATTCAGTGCAAGAATGCCATGCCATTTGATGGGTTTGCCACCGTTTAATTGTTTACATAAAATTAAAGTGGTATCTGAAAGTGGTATGTTGAAATTAATGGTATCCAGAATTAGTGCGATTATATTGAGATTTTAGTTGTTTAATGCAACTGATAATATGATACAATCACATAGTTTCAATCAAATTTGTCTTTACAATGACCATATAATTTTTATACTCATCATATAGTTCCAACATTAGGACAGAATCATATAATTGATAACTATAATGGAATATACTGTGTGTAACGAAATACATATTTAAATACATGAAGAGCGGCAAATAATAATTCTTTTCTGATAATGTTTCAGGATTTCATTATTTTTAAATGTATAGATTACTGATATTGGCATGGTATATCACAAAATACATAGACTAAAAAAGCAGCATATAATAATGTTAATGAAATAAATGTTACGACTTACATTTATCACTAATGAATAAAAGATTAGAAATGGACAATTTTTCAAAAAGTCGAGATATTCATTACATACCAATAGTTTGTTTCATCTTAATCGAAGATCTTCTTCAAATAGTAATTGGTAATTGGAATCAAGTACATTACTGACACGTGCTTCGCATTCAAATTTTTTTAATTATGGACAAATGTGTATGCCATCGATTCATCTCATTCAAAACTCGTTTATAATTAAGAACGTAAATAGAAAAATGAAAAAAAAAGTAAAACAACAAATACATTGAAAAACATATATATAGAAGCGATATCATATTATTTCGTATAGTTCATTTATATAGATTCAGGGTATGAGTTACACCTAACACTATTTTAATACAATAGTTACACATAATACACATTTTTTTATTATTAAAACACATTATTATATGGAGAAATTGACTTATTGATGAAATCGTTGGCTCAATTTTCATACTGCGAGGTAAAATGCGATAGGTTTATGAAATTATTATCGTGGTACTCCATGACTCGGATACGTTCTGTGATGAAGGTGAAATGGAAAAACAATGTAGTTGCTATGATAAGCCGTACAATTAATCTCAAATGTGAAATGTTTGTTTTCAATCAATAACGTTTGAATATATAAACAGAAGCAGGATTCATTATGAGATTTTTATCTGCAAATATGTGCATGACATTGATTCTAGTCCAGCCAACACCTACAATATGCGACTATGCAATACACTTGTTATTCGTATTTCTTACTGATCACATCGTGCAAGATAACAATGAACATGAGCGAGGTTATTTGTTAATGTCGATGAATCAAGATAGTGTAAATTCCAAGTGTGATGGCTTTTTGTGAGACGTAAGGGTTGCTTCCGGGTGGCGAAGATTTTGATTTTATATTTAATAATAACACCCATATCATTATACTTTATTATAGACTAACGACAATACTAAAAACCGTACTTATAAACCAGAATTAATATACGTATGTTGTTAATAGGATATAAGGCTCATTTTGCAGAATAGCATCCCAAATTATAGAAGATTGATGGCGTGTTGTATTGCGCTATAATCACAAATTAACATCATCTAGGGTTTTCCGGCAGCTAATGCCGTGGCGGTAAAGTCTTTAGTTAACATGGGAAAAAAAGGTGTCAAGTGAATATATGCGCACTTAGTTCAACAATTTTAAAGCTCAATCAATAAGTCATAGGTTGCGTAATCCATGATTACAATACTGGTGTTATAAATATGCATAAACATGTATCGTAAAAGTACCGTATATAACAAAAGTGGTGGCATTCTCCTAACACACATTATTATTTTGGATAAGATATTTCCATTTTATATTTTCACTTTCAAATTGAATTAGTCAAGACTTATATACCTAGTTTTCCGGAAAGAGGACAACGTAACGTTTATAATCGGAGTTATTATTATCTCGTTTTATATAATCAGTTTAATAGTGTCGAATTCTTTAACAATTCTTTGAGGGCACATACATAAAGCAAAGCAACTAACGTCAATAATGCACTCAATTTTAAGTTAAATAACATGATAAAACCTAACCTAACGTTGCATGAGTTTAATAAGACTACTTTCTTTCCAATGGTTTGACACAATTGTTTTTCGCCGGAACGCTTACTTTAAACAGGGAATTCGTTACATATGCCGATCTCGCAAAGAATTGAGCACACGTCGTTGATGTTATCCTTAAAACTGAGGAACACATTTACTTTGTGGAAAAATGCATAACTAGTAGGTTAATGGATGTTAAACGTCTTTGCCAATAACCGTATTCTTTCGTTTCTTTTTATCGGTTGGAAAATAAGTATGTTGTTTCTACGTGTTCTCATGTTATTTCTTTGTTGCTGGATAGTAAATAGTAACATATAAGTTTTCATTTATTAAATCTAGTACATTTTTTGTAAATGTAAGCACTATTAAAACAACAGAATGATTTGTACTTTCTAAGTGAAAATGTATTAATTTTATTTTGTGGTTTAAATTATTATATCGATATTCTGTTAACCTCAGATACAGAAATATTTGGAACTTCCACATTTTCAAAAAAAGCTAATAATAAAAACTATATAAAAAAGAACTTCTTCACTGATTTTCGTATATTTTTAACATATCACTTAATTATATAATTTAACTTTCAAACTGTTATATTTGGAGTAGTTTTAACTAATTTTAATGTAACTCTGACAGCCCTTGGGATCAAACCCGAGACCTCTAGAATCAAAACTTAACTCGTTACCACTTCACCAGGCAGGCTTTTGAGTCTGAACGAATATAGTTGTATGCCGGCAAAACACATTTGTGCAAAGGTATTAAAGTATTGGTGTGCTTTTCAATGTAGGTTACTTATTTGCGAGTGAAAACAATATCAACAAGACCACAAATAGTCAACACAAATATACTTGAATTTTAATGTATGATTTATCGAATCGTTTTGTGTTTAACATTTTGTAAACTAAGCCACTTTACTGATGATATGTCAGTCACAAAATATAATGTATTGTCTATTTACAATCATGTGGATTTTGTTTATGCCTTAAACAGTATTGTTTTAATCTTGGTCAACAATTTGCTAGTCTGTCACTTTAATTTAGAACGTTAGCCTGAACAATGCCCAATGCAAAACGAATATGCAAATCATTCTTTGTAAAAACTTACGTGTTCAACATTGCTAGCACATGCGACCAAAATCGACCACGTACCTTCCACAAGCGGTGCTAGACGGAGTTAACAAGATATTTTTCTTCTGAACATGTTTCTGGAGTTTCATTATTCCTATATGTTGAGAGAGAACAACTGTATCAATAATTAAACTTTATGTGTATACAGGCAAGTGTGCAGATGCAGTTAAGATCAAAATGTCACAAAAATCACAGTTTTTATTATAAAAAAAAGAATAAAGTAAACTGGGATGATCATTAAATAGCACGTGATCTGGCTGTTGCAGTTTTCTAAGGGTTCATTTCCATGTGATAGCATTTATGCACGTTATGCTCAACATCTTTAACGGGACTATTGCACGCGCAATTTGGTTTATTACGTACGTAAGAAATAAAGAAGGAACTGTTGAAGGAATAAACCTTTGTTTGATCGTAAGTTTGATGCCAGATAAGGTAGTTATATACCGAGAAGCAGCATCTAAGTTATTCCATATCTTAACCAATGAAAGAATGTTGGATGTCGAATTGATTGCCAGTCTGCGAATAACAACTGCGTAGTAGGTACTATTGCATTTCAAGTAAGGATTGTTAACTAAAGATGCTGGAAAAAAAGTGTTTAATAAATGCTGTTTAAAGCCTTTGCTGTGTTTATATGCTTAAACCAGTTTTTGCATTTTTCGAATACAATGAAGAGAAATCGAACCAATTTCGTTTAGGAGACGTTTTGACAAAGAGTGTTTCACCTGTAATTACCTTATATTTTTTTCTTAGCTTGCGCAATTGTGCCAGACTATACATGCATATTGTAAAATTTGTCACATATGAAACATATTTGATTAAGTAGTTTACGCTTTTGTTGGTATTTAAGCAATCAAATAGACCCAAGAACTCAGGAAGCAGATCTGGAAATGCATTTATGGGGCATGCCGTCTTCGCTAAGAGTAAACCCGATATGTTTATGGATTTTCACAAAGGATAATTGAGTTTCATCGAACATTCAAGTAAGGTTAAATATACTATTTCCATCTTAGAAGGATAAAATCAACTACGTATGTCTTTTCCAATAGATTTAAACAAGGTTGGTCATGATTAAATATTATTTCGGTTAGTGATATGTTATTTGATGAAATATCGAGTAATCTATCGTCAGCAAAAAGGCGGCAAATAATATGAAGTTAACTATCATTAACATAGATTAACAATACAGGTTGCCCTCAAACTGAGCCATGTGGAACTCCGGCATTGATAGTTTGTAATATTTAGTAAAACGGACCTACGAATACTTGTTGAGACCTTTTTATGAAATAACACGATATCCATCCAATAATATTTCTCGAAATACAAAGTTGACTTAGCTTTCGTATAAGGGCGTGTGCAAAAAAAAATGCTGATGTCGCAATAAACGATTCATGTTGATTTCTTTTCTCGTCGTAGAATTTACATATTTGGTGATAAATGTCAATAAATTACTACTGTAGAATGTCCAAAATAAAAAACCTTACTGGTGTTTTGGATGAGTTTGTGTGCTTAAAAAGTTTTACAGGTAGTATAAGACAACCCTTACAAACACTTGTCGACCTTGCTTATTAGTGCTATATGTCAATAATAAGAATGAATGAATTTGTTTAAACGTTTTAAGTAGGAGTTAAGAATTGACTTCTTTCCAAAAGGCTTGAAACTTATGTTTAAGAATTTATCTATTACGGAACGTTGAAAGTGATTTACTAATGCCGTCTGGACAATGGGCATTGTTTATCTCTATGTCCTGTTCGAGAATACTAATATCATCAAAACAAGTTCGTGTATGGCTGTTAAATGAATGTAAGTCATGGTAAGTGTGACCTACTAAGGAAATAAGAGACATAACGATATTTAAGTATTATATGTTTGTTTAATTTAGAATAACTGCGATTTTTCTGAAAAAGTGTATCTTTTAAGTAACATGTAAGTTACGTATAAAACGTAATAGAAAACATTCAATATATTATGTTAATCGTTTTCTTTCTATGGATTTTAATTTTCTTATTATTCTCTCATTAAGTTTACTAATCAATAATTTTGCGTAATGCTCATTTACTTATTTCAAAGGAACACCTCGTATCATACAAACAAACATTTAAATAATGTTATATTGTTAAACATGCACATTGGTTTGATTCCGAGCTTAAATGGCAAGTGCTTATTATGTATATATGATGTCTTCTGATAATGTACATATGGTGGGAAGCAAATTAAAATTATGAATTATTTAACTATTTAAGAACTGTTTTTTATACTAAATATGGAATTGAATCTTAACCAAGAACATGTATTTGGTAAGTCACTTATGGCAATGGAGACTTGATTTAATAAATATAAGCAGTTCAACCTCAAGGCCAAACAACTATGTCAACTGTTTAATGCCTTTGTGTACTCTATTTTGAATTATGTAAAGTATGTTGAATTACACTATACAACTAATCAGAAAAGGTGTACCTAGTTATGCAAATGACTTTTAAACGTTGAACACAATGTATATAACGCAGTCGTTTATGGCGAATTAAGTGGTTATTTTACTTTTTGTTCATCGATATATAAGAATCATTAAATATTGGTTTTAAATAAACCAAACTGAACAACAAACTGAAAACATAAGAATAAAATCGTTTAGCCAGAACAGTTTATATGATTGCAATAACGGTCACTTTCGGTGTGTAATTTGTTTTTATAATCAAATCTATAGAGAATAACAGGTTACTGCATGATCTTTTTGTAATATATCAGGCAAGGCTTAGAATAATATTACGGCGAGGCTTGCCGAGCCGTTATTTTATTCGTGCCGAGCCTGATATATTACAAAAAGATCAGGCAGTAACCTGTTTTTCTGTTTATCATACCTCTTTGTAAGTCCCCGTTTTAAAAGAAATATTTAAAACAAAATCGCTAGGACGCTGCATTTTTAGCGGGAATGAATATGATCGTTGACGTTTGACTTGTTACTAATGACGTCATGAGCACTTACGATTAATATTAGTAAAATATGTGTTTCGCTGTTTTGTTTGCTTTTTGTGTCTAAAATATAATACATCCTGGTATCAAAGTGTTTGTTTTGTTGAATCTGATTTTATTTTACTAAACATGATGACATCCGAGTAAAATGACTTACATCCGAACATCGACTGATTTAACAACTTCCTGTCGAACATGACGTCATCAGCATTTACACATTCATTTTAAAAAATTGGAAAATACGTTTTTTGCTGTTTGTGTTGATTTCTGTGGATAAAATGTAATACATCTTGGTATCAAATTGTTTGTTTTGATCAATCTGATTATTTGTTACAATAAAATATAACTTCTTTGTTACGTCTTAGTAATATGACACATCGACTGATATAAGAACTTCCGGTCGAACATGATATAAAAAATATATCATGCAACGTCATATCAGTCAGATATCAATGCAGTGGTATGATAAAAGCTGTGTCGAAGTTGTTAGATTAAAAGCGCCTTTTAAAACCGTTGTACTTGATACATATGAACAGGAAAGGTATAGCTCAGGTGTGAATAGATCTGTTTCAAATATTAATCGTGTAGTTAAGTATGTTTGCAATTACGAATACTATTAAGATTTATTTCTTCAACAACTGAGTTCTTACGTTACTAAGTTAAGAACTTCGGCTCTGCCACTGAGAATTCAAACTGGTAGATAGACTGATCAAAACAAACGATATTGTCTTTGTGGTAATCAAATAGACATGAAAGACTATTTTCATTGCATAGACAAATATATGTGAAGTGATGTTATTAAATTAAACCTTTAAACAAATTTCCACCAATAGTTAAATACACTGACAGAGGTTATCTTCTTTAGCTAGAAAAATTTGTTAAAGGAGCATTTATTATAAGAAATAACTGTGAACATGTTGTTCTCTATATAGCTATAGTTAGTTGAACTCCACAGAATGTATTTAAATTACAAGATATAAATTTCTTACAAGCCAGTAAAAATGATTGTAGTAATTTTTTATTTAATATTTCTAATTTATGTTACGTTTAACATTACTTAAAATTTAAAAAAGTATAATATTTCATAAACTTTAAAAGTTCATATTTGATTGTTTTACATATAATTATAAGTATACGCTTCGTAAAAGTATGAGATTTCTAATACGTCTGTTATATACTAAGTGTATGTATAATAATTACATTACAAATTGTGTTATCTAGTTAAAGTAAATTTACTGATTTCAGAGGATGAACACTGTACAATATAAAGAAGTGAAGTGTACAAGCTTTATAAGAACATTTCTTCTTGTGTACAATATGTATTCCTCCAAACTATGGAAGGGTTTATCCGCCAGTTCTCGCATTATGCTTTATGGCATTGTATTTCATGCAATTCATTTTCCATGTTGCTATTTATAATTGCATTTTTCTTTATGACATTGTATATCATGCAATTCATTTTCCATGTCGCCATTTATAATTGCATTTTTCTATTAATGATAATTGAAATGATACGTTTGAGTGACAGTTTTTATAATGAATCCATGAGTCTTAATGACATATGTATACTCCTTTGTTATAATTTATTAGTTCTTCTTCTTATGTAAAGAAGTAAAATGTCATCTTAATGTTACATTTACTAACTTTCCCTGTCTTCTTTTCTTCTCTTTACTTTAAGTATTGTAATGTTACAATAGAATTATTACTTCAAATTTCATTTTGCAAAATTCATTGGAAAGAAAACACGGGACGAGCTTTAATACAACTTCGATGTTATTTCGATTTTGTTGCGCAAAACTTGGCCCTTTTAATCCAAGGGGGATAACTGATATGAAACGTTTAAAAATTAATAACTTCTACCTAAACGGTGTTGTTAAGATTCTCGATCGGAAAGTTTGTTCTACACATATCCAGCGTCACAAGAGAACAGCAAACAAACAAAAAAGAAGCAAAAGAACACGAAAGAATGAAGTATGCAACATAATTTTCTTTTTCTGTCATCCGTCACTTTAAGGTAGACTTTCATT
Organism: Dreissena rostriformis; assembly: GCA_007657795.1. Taxonomy (NCBI): domain Eukaryota; kingdom Metazoa; phylum Mollusca; class Bivalvia; order Myida; family Dreissenidae; genus Dreissena; species Dreissena rostriformis. The sequence continues at coordinate 224,091 of VMBQ01000003.1, read as the reverse complement.
TTTGGCAAAAGACAAATTTCAAGATAGATGTGCAGAGGTACACTGTTTGAGCAGGGTCGTAGATAGCATGTGACTTTTTGGGCGGCGAATTTTATGACAAATATAGGGGTTGGTTTTAACCTAAATGTTAGCTAAATGTTATGAAATATTGATGTTTTTCTTTAGTTTGTATTCTTTTCACTCTGTATTTTAACCGTTCTACGGAAAACCTGGGATAAAATAAAACCATCTTTGATCGAAGTTTCTTAATTTAATATTGTCAGCATGGTACATTCAACCATAGATCCAACCATACATTGATCCCCTACACCCCAGTTACAATCACAGGTATTCAATTGAAAGTTCACACATTTCTTTGGGTTGATAAATAGGTCAATAACAAGATCTATAACACAGGAGCCCCATGCCCTCAGGTGTTTATCCAAAAGTTATTTGGGTGCGATGTAAGGCATTATTCCAGCATTGATGTCCATACCATATCCCAAATAATGATTGTAACATGAATATGTAGGTAAATGCTTACCATGTACATACATTTCTATCGTTCCAGATCAATGCAGATATCTTCGGTATAGAGTACAACGCAGAAACAGTCATGCTTCATCAAGAATATTGGTAGTAGTTTCTGAGAGCATGGAAATCTCTGATGAACGCAGACAACAGCTGAACCATATTCTCCAAAAAGACAAAAACAATTTTGGTGTTGATATCTTCAAAGAATTATTAGAATTTTGGAGTGTCACTAGTCTTTTACTAAATGTAGTCCGCCAAGGTCCACAGACAGTATTCAAATCAAATGTTGAGCAGAAAAGATTGATAATAATAGCTGCTACTGCTTTCAAGACTGTTCAAGTTAACTAGATTGCATTTATGTAGCTGCTGAAACAGCAAAGTACCTATTGGTCAAGGTCATGACAACTATGACTTTACTACTTTTAAGATATAAATGACAAAACTTGCTGATAAAATAGTTATTTAAAAATTTCTACACCTATTTCACTATGGAATAATTTACCAATCTCAATCATAGGATAACCTAGCTTGGTAATTTTAAGACCTTGGCTATATTTTCCATTCTAAGTAAGTTTGAGCACAAAAGATGGGATTTCCACCATTCAGAATGTTGACTTCATCATTTAAATCTTAAAAACAGATGTGTATATTTAGAATTCAGACAATCATCTTAAAACAGTATCATTCTGGGTAGGTATTCAATATCGATCTTAGATGAATCATATCTTTAAGATCCAGTCAAAATATAAGTTTCATTCTTGATTACTTTCCAATCTTAGAATGGTCCTTATAACTGATCTGTCCTTAATTTTAAAGGACAGTCATGACCACCCTTATCTGCAATCTTAAGTCTGTAAACACCATTTCTGTCACTATGTTAACACACACATTTTGCAAAAGAAATGAATAGGCGATATTCAATTTTCCAATCTAAGATCAATATTGAATACCACTCCTGTTCTAAATGGTGTGCATGAATTAAACTGGGCAAGAAAAGTGCATGGTGCTCACATATCTTCATTTTTTTTTACTCAATTTAAAGAACATCTACAGTCTTCATACTATAGAAATGTTTATAGTACATTTTTTCTTTGCAATTATCTTCAAAAATATTATTTTTTGGAATATTGGCTTAAATTATGTATTATAGGTATTACATTTTGTTGATCTTTAAAAATTGGTAAAGATATATATATATGTTTATGTATGTATATATATATGTACGGTGCTTGAAAACATATTTTTTTTTTTCAATAAAAAATTGAATACTATACACTTTACTTCAATATGGTCCACTCTATGACAATATTAACTTTATTTCAATGTGAGTTTTAAATGTAATTGTTTGATTGTACCATATAATTTTAGTTCTCAAATTAATGTATCTACAACATGTTCACTTAATGTCAGTGGTCATATAGATAATACTTAGAACAGAATACACGTCTTTTATTGGCTTAAAGAAAACAAGAGGTGTGTTTGTCAGAAACACAATGCCCCCTACTGCGCCGCTTTGAAAAAAAAATCACCTTTGACCTTGAAGGATGACCTTGACCTTTCACCACTCAAAATGTGCAGCTCCATGAGATACACATGCATTTAAAAAAAAATACCTTTGACCTTGAAGGATGACCTTGACCTTTCACCACTCAAAATGTGCAGCTTCATGAGGCGGACGAGCTGGCTATGACAATTCCTCGGGTTTTCTTCGAAAACAGCCGAGCTTAAAATAACGGCATTTAATCAGATATTGTGAATGTGAACACTTTGAAAACAAGTAAACAGAGAGCATCATTCTTGATTCACTAATCTTTTTGCACACCTGTCATGTCATCAATATAATAAAGTAGTCCTGCAACTTGTCGAAAAATAAATTTGTAATGTTTTTCTTCCATATTATAAATCAAATAGAATCAAATTAAGTCACAGAAGACTTTTAAAAGTGTTCTTTTTCATTTCAAATTAAGCCTCGTCTCTTTTCCGACCACCACCTCCCCTCCTGTCTGGTGCATATTTCAGTACAGCTGATATGGCTGCATCAGCCTGTGCTTCGGAACAGGCCATCGTCTGTATAATGGCTTCTGAAGATAAAATTATATATTTCTTTACTGTGACTGGAATTAATTATGCAACTATTATATATATTGTTTTTAAGAACACGTAATTACTTCCAATGTTTTAAAAGTTATTTCTAGAACCGTTCAGTAAGCATTTTTTCGCATGAAATAAAATTCAACTATATTCATGTATTCCCTAAATTCCAGTTGAGCAATGATGCTGTGTTAAACACTTGTCTCACATCTAGACCATTTGTTATGTACTTTAATACTCATACACTTTAACAAACTAGAGCTATCACTTAAGGTGATTCAAACCCCCAACATAAACCTTGAATGAAAAGGGGATACTTTGTTTGATGTAAGCTTTAAGTGGTCAAACTTATTTACCAATTTATGGCCATTTTTTACCTTTGACCTCCACGTGTGACCTTGATCTTTGAGATATTGACTCATTCTTTCACATGACTTACCGTCCAGTCCTATAACGGTGAGCAAATGTACTAAGAGTCAAAGAGTTTTTAAAATCTCACAATAAATTACTAAGTTATGGCCCGTACAGGCTAATTTATTGTAATTTGTTACCTCTGACCTCCAAGTGTTACCTTGACCTTGGAGATATTGCCCATTATTTGCATCACACACCGTCCTATGATTGTAAACAAATGTACCAAGGAATTTTAAAATCTCACAATACATGACAAAAGTTATTGTCTGTACAAACTTCGCGACAGACCGACAGACCAAGTAACTCCTATAAAGCCCCCACCCCCCTACTTCGTGGTGGGGGTATAACAAGAAACGTCACTGTAAGATGAAAATCATGGGTAAAAGTAGAAAATTTGAAAGATTTTAAAATTGTCATTTTAAAATTGTAAATTAAGTAAAAACTGGCTGAATTGAAATCCTGAACTTCAGGAAAAGTCCTGAAAACTTTTACCCATAAACAATGCCCCTGAAGTTGCACTGCACATTGACCTATGAAGGTTTCTTAAGCAATTCAAAAACCCGCCTATTCTTCATGATTACCTCGAATAACGTTTTCAGAGCTCCAAGGGCCTTTTTGCCTTTTCTTCCTTTTATACTGTATCCAGTCATCACCTCGTATGACATCAGTCTAAAAATGTAGAACATATTGTTAAAGGTTAATTTATTTGGATGAGCCGATGCTCAAACTGGGGTTAATTGCAATGATCAGTAAAATATTTCAATGCTCAATCAACGAGCAAATACATGTCAACAGCCTGTAAACTATACAAATTAAACAATATGCTAATGAAAATGGTTAACCCAGCACAAATTAACTTGCTTCACTGACATTTCAGGGTCTTTTCAGACATAAAATGTTCTTCATTTCTTACAATGATGAAAGGTTCATGTGTTAACAAGAGCTGTTTGACATGGTACAAGCTTACTCAACGTATATTCAGAACTGTTTATTGTTTCGTCTTGTGACCATTATAATGCGGTAAAATACTACAAAAGAAGAAAAGACAATTGTTTACTATATTGCCTCAAAATCAGTCAAAAAATCATTAAATTCAAAATGCAACTTTTTTCGAGTGCACAAATTAATATCAACAAAGCTTACAGACTTGTGAGAAGTATGAGTTAGATCTTAACATAGCTATATACTATAGAAAATTTGCTTAATAGAAAAACGGGTACTAAATTATTGTGTACGAATCAATTCAAGAAACCAACAAACGTGATTGTACTAAAAGTAGCTTATCAAACATTTAAGCAAATGAAACCAAACAAATTACAAAGCAAGAAAATACACCAAACTCACACCGTGGGGGCTATAGTATAAAGACTGATAATCTGGTATTTTGAGTGATTTGCGCGGACCGCGCCTTTTTACGATGCAGCACAATTACTAAGGTAACACACCACTAATTTGGTTATAAACCACTACATAAGAGAGTCCGAGGGGCTCTTGACAACACAATGTCAACAAATTATGACTTACTCAGTGTGGCTGTCTTCCCTTTTAAGGCGCTGAAATCAGGACACGTGTATTACACGGATCCCACGTGTTTGGATTTTGCTCTCGATAAGAATTTAGACCGGGCGGGAGTAATTATTATTTAAACAGCGACCTCTGTCGTGATAATACAAGTTGTAAAACTTGGTTCCCCGCTTCATTTTTTGACATCATTGACATCATTGTAATGAAGACGATTAGTTTATTTCGAGAATGCTTAGTAGAATTTTATTTAGCAAACTACGTATTAGTTATTTCCATTAGGTTGCTGTTCATTATTACGGATGAATTCAAAATATCTAAATATGAATATGTATTATTACAAGTTCATTTAAATTTTTTAAATGTAATAAGCCAGTATCAATATATATTGTTAACATGTTTTTTTTTTTACATTTTAATAAGCATATATACAAAGGAAATATACAAACATGCACAAAGTCACGAATACAGCAATGATGTAAACAGAAATTCAATTTTTCAATTATAAATAGCAACATGGAAAATGAATTGCATGAAATACAATGCCATAAAGCATAATGCGAGAACTGACGGATAAACCCTTCCATACCAAACAATGAACACGGTTTTAACACAAATGCTGTCCACACATATACGTTATTATTGGCATAAAACATTTATTATCTAAAGGCTGTACATAATCATTTTGTTATACACTGTTAACATTGCTTATCGGTGTTTTTAGAAATATTCTTCAAAACTGGACATTTTAATAAAGAATTAGACACTAGTGCATGCATGTATTACACAACGGAGAAAAAACACAATGTGTTTGACGATGTAAGACATTTATAACTATTCCTTTTTTTGTAGCATATAGTTTATATACGATTCAACTTAAATTCTGTAATAACTTACACGCTTACT
>VMBQ01000003.1:89952-215876 GCA_007657795.1 Dreissena rostriformis | reverse complement strand
GTATATATATTATTTTCCATTCTTTTTACACGGATAATTATTTTGGATAAGATATGTTCATGCTATATATGTATACACTACACTTGTATTAGTCAACACTTATAAACTGTGTAGATAGTACTATATATTATGTATTCCGGAGAGGAGAAAAATGTTATGGAGCTGTTATTTTCTCGCTATATACAATCGGTTTAATATTGTCGAATTCTTTAACAATTCATTGAAGCGACATACATAAAGCAAAGGAGCTTACACCAATACTGCACACATTAATTTAAAAAAGCACGATTTAACTTAAAATCACGTTGTATGAGTTTAATGAGATTTCTTACTTTCCAATGATTTGAACATGTTATCGTTTTGCTTTTTTTTACAGGGAATGCGTAACATATGCCAATCTCGCAAGGAATTGAACACACGCTGTGAATGTTATTCATAACACTAAGGAATGGATTCACTTTGTGGAAACTTGCATAACCGGTAGGTTAATGGATGCACAACGTCGTTACCAAATACCGTATTCTTTCTTTTTATAGGTTAGCTAAAAAGTATGTTGTTTCAACGTGTTCTCTTGTTTTTTCGTTTTTTTTTACTAGAGAATGAATAGTTACATATAAGATAAATGTGTTACACGGTCAGTAAGAAGCTGTGTAACTTATAATAAACTTTGGCATTTTATTTATAAATACATTCAGACACAGTTACTCGCCGGACATGTCTTGGAAAAAATCGTAGAATAAATTTAAGACTGAACTTATAGGTCACATTTATAGCCAATATGTTACTTAAATAAACATAAATGTTAATGAAGGGAAATGGATATACTTACTGAAATTAACTTATCAAAGACTGATGTTCTTGGTTATTACAAAAAGTGTATCGTAAAATAAATTCATCGTACGATGTTTCCTTAGTCGGAATCGGAAACCCTTGACATAGAGTTTATAATACGCGTAGCTCATGGAAAAAAAAACAAGACAGAAAACGTATTGTCCAATTCTCAGCACATTTGAAAAATTTCCTTCTCGAATACCCCATTTGACATGACATAAGACACAAATTCAGTTCATAGCAAGTTGCTGAAGGAATAATTTATCTGCTTCACGATGAACCAATGAGAATAATTTATCATACCACAAGCTGCATAATGCACATGTAATGAGTTTAAAACGTAACAGGCAAATTATTTTGCATAAACCATGACTTTGAATAACATTAGCTTCGACATTAAATTACAATTCTGATTTATAAATCTTAATGTGTCATACGCGAAAACGCGAGATCAACATTACGAGTTTTCGTTTATTAAATCTAGTTAATGTAAGCAATATGAAAACTGCAGCGATATGTGCACTTTCTCAGTATCGATAACTTACATATTCTGGTTTTAATTGTTACCTCAGAAACAGACATATTTGAAAGTTCCATATTTGCAAAATAATTTGAACAGTTTTGGTGAGGTATATATACATATTTGTTTTCTTGGCTATCTGAGTGCAACATTTTGACATAAGCTCAAGGCAGACAATCTTCATGTAATGTTGTTAAAGGGACGTGTTCACTGATTTTCGTATATAATAATATATCAGTAAATTTATTTCTTGAACTTTAAAACTTGAATTATGAGTAGTTTTAAATAATGTTTTTACAATGTACCAGCCCTGTGGACCGAACCCGAGACCTCTAGAATCAAAAGTTTACTCGTCACTACGCAGACTGTTGACAACACAAATATTCTTGAATTTTAATGTATGATTTCTCGAATCGTTTTGTGTTTCGTACTTTGAAAACCCAGTTATGAAACAGAGGTTTCTCGATGCGTTTTACAGTATTTTTTAAAACTTGGTCAACAATTTGCTAGTCTATCACTTTAATTTAGACCGTATCTGCACACGTCTTAATTCTAAATAAATGCCACTTTCCTTAAGCTTCTGAGACGAAAAAAATAAGATTGTAAAAATAAATGTACAATTTCCAATGCAATACGAATCTGCATTTGTTTGTAAAACATGATGTTTTCAACATTGCTAGCATACGTGACCAGAATAGACCACGTATCTGTAACTTAAAAAAGGCTAGACGGTGTTAACAAGATATTTTTCGTCTGAATATGTTTCTGGAGTTTCATAATTTGTATATGTTTAGAGAGAACAACTGCATAAACAATTACACTTTATGTGTTTGCAGGATAGTGTGCAGATGCAGTAAAGATCAACATGTCACATACATCACAGTTTTGATTATCGTAAAAGGAATTAATATAGTAAACTTGGATGATCATTAAATAGCACGAGATCTGGCTGTTGCAAATTTCTAAAGGTTTATTTCCATGTGATAGCTTTTATGCACGTAATGCTCGACATTTATAACGGGACTATTGCACGCGCATTTTGGTTTATCACGTACGTAATAAATTAATACGAAACTGTTGTAGAATTGAACCTTTGGATGATCGTATTTTTGATGCTTGATACGGTAGTTATATACCGAGTAGCAGCGTATTCTTTAAGCTTAACCAATGAAAAAATGGTCGATATCGAATAGACCGTCTTCGGGTTACTGTTGTGAAGTAGTCCCTTTTGCATTACAAGTATGGATTGTTAACTAACGATGCTGGAAAAAGAGTGTTTAAGTAAGGCTGTAAGAAGCCTTTGCTGTGTTTATATGCCTAAACCAGATTTTGCATTTTTCGTCTATCATGAAGAGAAAACCGACCATTGTCGTTTAGGAGAAGTTTTGACGGATCCTGTTGAACCTGTCAATTCGAAATGTTATCTAATACTTATTTTCTTAATGTGCGCAATTGTCCCAGACTATATATGCATATGGTAAAATTGGTCTTGAGAATGAACACATGTAAAAAAGCATTGCACACTTTGGTTGGTATTTTAGCAATCAAACTGACCAACAACTAAAAAAGCAGATCTGGAAATAGTCTTAATGAATCTGTGGAACTAGCTGTCTTCGCTAAGAGTAAACCCGATATGTTTATGGACTTTCACAAACGATAATTGAGTTTCATCGAACATTCAAGTAAGGTAAAATATACTATTAACCTCTAAGAAGGAACAAATCAACTGTGTAAGTATTTGCCAATAGATTTATACATGGTTTGTCATAATTAAATATTATTTCGGTGAGTGAGTTGTTATTTGGTGAGATATCAAGTATACTATCGTCCGCAAAAAGGCGGCAAATGCTATGAAGTTAACTATCATGAACATAGAGTAAGAATAAAAGTGGCCCTAAAACTAAGCCATGTGGGACTCCGGCATTGATAGTTTGTTCTCTTGATGAAAACGATACACATACTTGTTGAGACTTTTTTATTAAATAACTCGATATCCATTTAAAAATATTTCTCGAAATACAAAGTTATTTTAGCTTTCGTATAAGGGCTTGAGCCAAACAAATGCTATCGAGTTCATTGCTGATGTCTCAATTAACAATTTATGTTGATATTTCTCGTCGTAGAATTTACATATTTGGTAATACATATCAATTAGTTAATACTGTAGCATGTCTAATTAAAAACCTTGACTTGTGTCTTTAGATGAGTTTATTTGTGTTTAAATAGTTATACAGGAAGTATTAGACAACCCTTACAAACACTTTGTCGACATTGCTTATAAGTGCTATAGGTCGGTAATTCGAAGGAATGAATGGCTTTAAACTGTTTAAATAGAAGCATAGAATGGGCTTCTTTCCAAAAGGCTTGAAACTTAATTTTAAAGAATTAATCTTTTAAAGGGCGTAAAAAGTTGTTTACTTATTTACTTTCAAGTTTCTCTTACTATTTTATCACTAATGTCGTCTGGACAATTGGCCTTTTTTGTATCTCCAAATTTGATAGAACATCCTGTTTGAGAATACTAATAATCTAAAAACAAGTTCTTGTATGGATGTTAAATGGAGGTAAGTCATGGTCAGTTCCACCTTATCAGACAATAATAATCAACAGTATGTGCTTTTTCCATGTCTTATTTAAATGTGCTACGTAAACAACTGTGAATTTTTGTTACTTATTTTAGAACTTCGGCTCTGCCACTGAGAATTCAAACTGGTAGATAGGCTGGTCAGAATACACAAACACACGAACGATATTGTCTTTGTGATAAAGAAAAATACTATGTTCATTGCATACGTATTGATAAGACAGATATATTTATAGCGATGTTATTAAAATAAACCATTTAACATAGATTTCCACCAATGATTACATACAATGACAGATGTGAACTTCTTAACCTAGCAACATTCGTAAAAGAAGCATTTATAATAATTATAAGAAATAACTGTTAACATGTTTTTCCCCATATAGCTATACGTAGTTGAACTCCATATAATGTATTATTAGTACAAGCTATCAATTCCTAACATGCCATTTACTATGATTGTTGTTATTATTTATTTATGTCAGATGTTGTTGTAAATTATTGTGTTTCGAGTTGAAGGCTACACGTAGTGCGATTTATAATTAACTAATGTTCGTATAGGACAAATTGTTTATGAATGACCAGTTTGAATGAAGTGCATGGAAATTCGAACGTATCCTCAATGTTGTATTGGTTCAGTTTGCTCCCTATCAATTCCATCTTAAAAAGCAACGATATGACGCTCGACTGTCACTAAATGCCGTACTATATGAGTAATTACTGTCTTACGGAATGGTATGACATCATTGAATACAAAAGCGTAATATAAGTGAAAATATTGAAGCCTAGGACTGTATTCATACTTGTGTGTACACTGTTTCTTGAATGTGACTCGTGAAGTCGCATATCGTTTAAATCAATAAATGAGACACAGACGGATGAATGTGCATCAGCAAAGACCTGTGGGAAAATTACAAAGAGTTGCACGAGTATTATTGACACTTTGAGAGCCTTGATGTGTTTAATTGTTTTTATTATATTGTGTATAATGATTCAGCTATTCTAAACATTCGTAAACAGGATTTATATGTAATGGGTTTTATTTTACTTATTTTGTATTTATTCTTGGTAATTTAAACTCCACTGGATATTCATTTAAAAAGTATTTGTATCAAGCTGCCTTATAAACCCGTCATGCTAACATAAAAATCACATATGAACAGAGTTCACTCGATGATAACTCTGTCATTCGCAAACTAAGAAAAGGCTACAAATTGACTTATTTTGCTGAAGAAAATAATATTCGGATACATCGTTTCCTGCATAAACATTTATAATAACCAAATGTGGCTTCATACAATTTTTAGCAGGGAAGGCCCTGAGTTCTCTAGCTTAACAATCTGGATATATCTGTTTTATTATCAAGAGAAAGTCTGCTAGTCATTCCAATTCCATTATATATCCACAAACATACATACATGAAAACGCCAGCAAACATTAGCTGAAGCTTCGTCACCGCATTGACCAATACATAGCATTTTGAGTTTAGTGTAATCTCATTTATTTAAGCGCTATTGCATCGACCGACTAAGGCGTATTTGAAACTCTCGCGAGTTCGTTTCCTGGGACTAGAACCAGTACTTGGTGTCTTTGGGAGAGATCTTAAGAATGCTTCCACAGTTGGGATCGAACTCATGACTCCCCAGTCGATAGGCGGACACCATATCCGATACGCCAAGGCGATCATTGCGGTATTACAGCGTGAAACGAGCACCAAATTTGTCCCCTAAGGGCTGATGTATATAATACTATGTCATAAACATTTCAATTTCCGACACTCATGCCTATAGGGGCCTGGTAGCATTTATACCAATATGTAACAAATGTGTCCTTGCTTTTTTTAAATTATGAAGGATTTATTTATTTAAATTGTACAGTTACACAATATTATAATACCCGGCACGACTCAATTTTTTGACAAACTCGTCGCCGTGTTTTCATTCACATTTGTTAACAATACTACATTAACAATTAAAAAATGTCCATACCTGAGAGGACTCCTAGTTGTAACTGTGTTTCATGTAGTGTTAAGCTTCGAAATGTTCCGCATAAATGAACGTTTTATATATGGTTTATAGTGCAATCAAATGCATGTGTTTCGTTATGTAAATTATATTTTCTATAATAGTGTGAATAAGCGTATTGTGTTCAGAAGCTCATAATATAATATAAATTTGGCTTGCTGTTTAAATTGAATGAATGTATGTTGCACATATACACAGTAAAAGCGCATTTCCTTCACTGGAGCACTTATTGTTTGACCCATTCATACTGACATATAACCAAGTGGTAATTAAAAGTCAACAGGTTGTTCGTACTGTGTACATGAGGTTATTTATCCGACGCATGTTTAAGATACAAGACTTGGCGTAATCCATTTACACAATAACTTCCAATGCACGTTTTGCTATGTTCACGTATACGAGTATTCGATACAAAAATTGGCAACACATGTCAGTGCTTACAGGAATTGAATACACGTCGTGAACAGTATCCATACCAATTGGCAACAAATGCACTAAGGTGAAACACAAGCTGCTACGCCGGTAGGTTAATGAATACAACAAATTTTGCAATTTGCCGTATAATCTCGACGAATTAGACAGACCGATCAACAGTTTGTTTTTCAAGTAATCACTGGCGTTTTGCAGGTGTCTGATTGGAAAATAATTTGAAACAAACAAAGCAATATGTCACGCTGCATGAATACATTGACAACATCAAATGAGATAATGCACACTTTAAATAAAGCACTGCAGTATTGTGTCTATAACATAACATTCATTATTACTCGTGCAGTCTTGTCGGAGATACTCAATGTAACTTATAGCGGAATGTGCTTTGAAACAGCTGTGTTCGGCAAAAGCGGAAAGGGCTTTCCTGACCTGATGTAAAATAAACAGATTATATTTAAGCGCATATGCTAGAATAATTACTAACATAGTTAACATTGCTAAGTTAATTTACACCAATATAATATATGTTTGTTTTACATACGCATTACTTTTTTCAAATATTTTATTGGCAATACTTAAACCATTATAATAATTTTGTTCATTTAACCCAACCTAACTGTGACAGTGCATGTTATATCTTGTTTTCTTGTTTTTATTTTGATGAAAGAACATTTATTGTCCGTAGGGATAAAATCATTTTAAGTAAAATGTTTGTTTATGTGCTTGTTACAAAAAGAAAACAAACAGTGAGTAACGTAAACAGTTTATAAATATGAATTCCCATGCTTTTGGTTTAAACATCAGTTAGTCAGCGCTGTGTGCGTTTATATTTAGAAACAATTTTAAGATAAATTGAGTAATGCTGGGTCACGTTTTAGTATCAAGTTCAGAAGAAATAAAGCAACGGTTCGGAAGGATTGTATGTTGTATTATTTTAAACAACTGCTTGCATACAAGCCAACAACTTCATTGAAACAACACATTTGCGTCCATAATGGCATTTTTGCCCAGGCATGTAATTCAATTGTTATATATTTTAACCTTAAATTAATACTTTATCTTTTAATAATGAAAATGTACGTATGCGTATAGGAACGCTGTATTATGATTGGTTACTCCGCTCACGTCAATTGTGTTGAATTACCAATGAAAACGCTACGTATGCAAATTAACTCATAAATATTCATAACCGTGGTACTGTTTGATCAACAAGATGCCAAATGACGTCGTTATATTACGCGAATCACAACGACGTGTCTTTTCGTTCATATTATATTTACCGTTCATAGTTGTGATAATTCAGGCTTCTTGGTGTTTGGATGCAGTAGAACGTATCGCCGTACCTATCTTCAAGGTTGTCATATTTCAGTCTTCAGAGGCTGTAGGAAGTAGATCTATTTGTGTCGTGTTCATGAAACATACTGACAATATTTCTTTCGGCGAGTTTGCTGTTCTTTTATAACAGTAGTGGATTAGTGAAAACATTCTCTCCTGATATAGTTTCTTGAATCGTTTTGTTCGATAAAATTAGAAGTGAAATGACGTCATTCTTACCGTTATGCCGTTCGACGGAGACGAAAACGAAATTGAAACGAATATCGTACGTAAGCGAATAAAAGTCCGGCGTAGATTTAACAGTTTTAGCTGTTATACACAGTACTTTTTAATTATAAGAATTGGATAGCATTTGCAAACATTGTATATAATCGTTGTATGAACAGTCGGGAATATAACGCTTAATTTATGGATACACTCCTTATATAAATATCAAATATACATTATACTTTTTATTTCGTTAATATTAGTATAAAAAGCATGCGATTATCTTGCTATTATACAAAAATCCCGAACATTTGCTTTCTAAGAATGTGAATAAAACATCTTGATTATCATTGATAAGCTACGTATTCATTGAACATTTTTTCAAAGATGGACAATGAATTGTATGTGTTTTAGCCGAGATTAACGACAGCATAGTATATGTATCATCTATATTTAAAATTTCTTGTGTTGTTATCAAAAGGCTTTTGACACTGTTATACCTGACGCCCTATGGATGAAATTAACTAATTCACAAATAAGTTCTAAAATGTTAAAAATGCTTAAATCCTTATACTCGAATGTTAAGGCCTGTATAAGAAATAATGAAAATATGTCGTATTCTGAATTGTTTGATCTAACACTTGGTGTAAAGCAGGGCGAGCCTCTTTCGCCTCTTTTGTTTATATTATTTATAAATTACATCAAGGACTATATGGACTTTACTAATTTGTCTGTAAACGATATTGAAAAATTGTCACTATATATGCTTTTGTTTGCTGATGACATTGCATTATTTACGACGGATCCAAACAATCTCCAGACTCAACTTGATTGTATAAATAGATTTTCTTGTCAATGGGGCCTTAAAATAAATGTTGATAAAACAAAAATTTGTATTTTTGAACGCAAAAAGTCTAGAAACAATTATACTTGGTGTATCAACAATATTGATGTTGAGATTGTTGATAGTTTCTGTTACCTAGGCATGAAATTTTATTATAACGGAAACTTTAACCAGGCTATAAAAACACTTAATGAACAGGCACTCAAAGCATATAATGGTCTTTTATCATTGTTTACTAGAGTATCATTAGATATTAAAACTAAGTTGCTACTGTTTGATTCCAAAGTTGCGCCGATTATTCTTTATGGTAGCGAGATATGGGGCGTATACGACTTTAAGGAAGTAGACAAACTTCATGTTAAATTTTGTAAATATATCCTTGGCGTACGTCCCCAAACATCTACAGTTGCAGTCCTTGGGGAATTAGGCAGATTTCCTCTTTCGGTCATTTGTAAGGAAAGGGCCTTAAAGTATTGGTGTAAAATAATGAAAAATTCTGAATCTCTTCCAAGCAAAATATTTCAAGAACAAATACATGATGTAAGTTTCAACTCATTAAATTTAAAAAATAGCTGGGGCAAGGCCGTGCATAATTTATTAGATAACCTTGGATATGGATACCTATGGTCAATGTTCGATTATAACTGTAGCTATGTGCATATGTTAAAACAAAGAATCCGTGATCAATATATACAGACTTGGTGCGAAATTGTTAGCTCACAAAGCAAATTATACTATTTTAACAAATTCAAAACTGTTTTCAAATATGAAAAATATCTAGATGCTGTAGACCATGATAATTATAGAATCGCATTAACAAAACTGAGACTGTGTTCCCACCAGCTTGAGATCGAAACAGGTAGATTCAATAATATTGATAGAGTACGAAGACTTTGTAAACTGTGTAACCTAAATGTAGTTGAATCGGAATTCCACTTTGTACTATGTTGTCCCTTGTATCAAGAGTTAAGACGAAAACATAATATCCCAAATGCCTTTAATACAATGAATACATTTATTAAGCTTATGTCATCAACCCAAACAGGAGTGTTAAGACGCCTGGCTAAATTTGTATATTTTTCTATGAAACAACGTTCCCAAACCCTTGATTGTATTGCTTCTTAACTTGTATAAATATGTATTTGTCAGAGGTATGCATGTATTTGTTTGAATTTCAATATGTATTTGTACATGAATATTTTGATATCATGCACTCTAAACTTAATATGTTGTTTTGCTATGACCATCTCTTTGCAATATTGTATTTGTATGTTGCCAAAGGCATGGATTATGCCGATTTGCCTAATAAAGTGTGTGTTAATGGAAAAAACCCAGTTATTGACAACTTAAATCGCACTTGCTTGGTTGTTACAATTTTAAAAGTATAATAGTACACACTAATTATTTTTGTATTGACCTTCTTTTGAAATGTATCGAGTTTTATCGGCAGTTTTTGACCCATTTAACAATCGAATTACGTACAAGTTACTTGAACCCTTGAACAGATAAACATATGTTAGCCTCAACATAATGTAACACCAAGGTTCATCATTGATGCACGCACAAAATGTGTTTGGACACGAACACTCCACTAGCCATTTGAAGAGGAATTGTTAATTCATATCAGATCACCATAACATGAAGGATGAAAGGTTTAGAGAAAACCGCAGGTAATTAATAGTTTGAATACACACAATTCCGGTAACTATGTGTTCTATAGAGGAAAGAAACAAATGGCCAAACTTATGCTAAAACTGGTCGCAGAAAACTAAAATGAAAACCAGATTTGAAGCAATGATTCAATATTTGTGTTTTCAATTTCAAGGAACATTTGATTATTCATACCACTCATATAAAACATTTAAAACTCCATTAACGCTGGCTTAAAAAAAATTACGAATATTTATGCTTTTAGCAATACGACACTATTGCAACACGACACTACCCGGGTTTGATACATATCCATTAATAATGTCCACGAACTCTCGGTGGTATTCGTTTTTTGGTCTAGCGTTAACAGAGATCAAGAACGTGTGAAAAGTTTGATTGAAATTGTGAAAATGGCTTTAATATAAAGCTAAATGCATGTATTAGAGGGTTCATGTTTGATCGAAAAAGCAACAATAAAGTTATGTTTGATGAAAGCAAAACAAACAAGGTGGAAAACATTCAATACAAAATTGGCGAGTGTGTAATCATACAAACCATATTTGCTGCATTCATTGATGTATCCTTACATTGGAATATGTCTTCAATCAATATTCAGTAATACAAAGAGCGTAGTGCTGTGTCAACAAAAGCTGTTATTACATGCAGTTACATAAGTCGAAGAGAATTGCGATACCGTCATTGAGTTTTTTATGCATTTGGACCTTTTTATATATACTTACTTCGCGTTTGTTTGTATCGTCCCTCGATGCAATATCGAATCCTGAAACGAATGTTTCATTTGACGAATATGTTCTATTATCGAACTCTGCAAACTTAAAACATTGGGCATTAAACAAACATTATTAAAAAAACACATGCGCAAATTATTATTGATTTATTTGAGTTAAATTAAATACTTATCTTCAAACCATATGTTATTTTTCATTGAACGTGTTTTAACAAACAAACCGTTATGAAGTCATATTATAGTGAATGACAACAAGTGTCTTTATTTAAATGTGTGATATATGGTTATGTTCAACAAATATTCCAATTATTTTGTCTCATTATTGGTCCTTCTATTTATTATGTTCAATGTTGGATGTTTCATGTGGCATTTTGTACTTTTATTTAATTGAAACAATATATTGTACACTATTGTGTGTGGTTTATGCTTGAAATTTACAAACAAGCTTTGTAAATTTGCCTTTACAACTGTATAACTGCTTCTTCCTGAATTGCACGATGATAATCTAAACGTTAAACTCAAAGACGTTGTATCTCTACAGCTGTGTTAGTTGAATGTTTTTGGTGTTGTCTATTATGTGAATGTGTAATTGAAATGAATAGCTCTGGGCTAAGTGTGAGGTCTGGTCCTTCATAAAACCGCTTTAACTCCCAGTGCCTTTGCAGAAACGGTTGCAATGCGATGACCTCAGTTTTCTGAAAGTGTGTTTAGTTGTTCAATGTTTTGTGTCTTGTCAAGTAAAGTTGTTTTGTGTTTCACTGTATGGCAGTTGGTTCCTTGCCATTATAAAGAACCGCATTGGATATTAAGGGTTCTCTCTTGCTAATGACGTTGAACTTTCCCTTAAAGTGTTTTGTTATACAACGTTATACTGTACGTGCATACAAGCTCGCACTGCATGATGGATTATAACTGCATTTTCAGACGAACCATGACACACACGTCCGACAATAGAGACCATTAGACCGTCCATACGAGTATAATTGTCTTTTACAAACCTCATGTTTAACAATAATAACGTATTGAGATAGGAAATCATCACCGTATGCGTTTGTACATAAATATACGATAAACAGTAACATAATGCGAATACAATATTAAAATTTAAAAGAGATATGGTTGCTTTATAAAGACGTAATAACATTGTGATCAGTAATAGTTCGGTCATTTTAGGAGTTTATTACAACTACTTATGTGTGGCAGTCAGCGGATTTGTAATTATTGATTCTAAAGAATTTGTCTTGGACAAAAGAAAACATATTTGTTTAATTCCATGTTGAAGGAAAAGTGAATTAAAACGCAATCATTACTTCCTAAAATTAAATTGTGTAGTTATTTAAAAGTTTAGGAATTAAACATACTAAGCATTCCTTTTTTTAAAGCTGCGGTTATAATAAAGGCAAAACATGTCTTTAAACGAATCAGGATCACCACAGTTGATATTTAATTCTAACAACATTTCATATACAATGATAAGTAATACTAGTGATTTAATGTCTACCACATTTGGGCCGGGTAACACTGATAATACCTGGAGTGGCAACGTGTCAACACCGAGTGTTTTAGAAAAGCCTGCGTCAGAGGAGGTCATTGTTTTATTTTCTATTTTGTTCATTGTGGTAGGAACGGTCGGTTTGATTGGCAATTGCCTCGTTATTATTGTTATTCTTCTGTAAAGAAAAATGCGACAATCAGTGACCAATATTTTCATTATGAACTTAGCAACGGCGGACTTCGTAATTATGTTGGTCGGTGAACCTGAAAGTATACAGTTCATGATGAACAGGGGTTGGTTGCTTGGCTAAGAACTGTACAAGATCAACCGATTTATTCTGGTCGTCAGCTTGTATGTCTCGATTCTGTCGCTTGTGTCCGTATGTATTGACAGGTAAGGCTGGTATATAATTCTAGTTATATATGTTTCACCCACTAGTTTGTTTTAATGTTCAGAGGTCTGGTTTTATTTCTCTCAGTGCGATTAAGGGCCTTGTTAAAAACGTTTTGTATTTAAAATTCCATGAAATGTCTTCACTTAAAATGGATCATATTCAATTACCACAAAGTGATATAAGATCATTTTTTTTTTTAATTGTTGATTTTTTCCGGTACTCACAACTACGCTTGCCGAGATGAAAACAAGTTAACTTAAGCCACATTTATGAACATTGTAAATTTGATTATGTAATTTTTCAACATAAATTAACGAAAACAATCCAATTTTATTTTTAAGTAATTTATCTCTTATTATCGTTCTTAATTCAAATGATACATACTTACTAAAATCACGTGGTATGATTGAGTAATCGATAATATTACGGGTCAAGACATTTGGTTTGATTTCAATAAACAACAGAAACAAGTAAATACATAACACTCCTACATTGCAATACAAGCAATGCAACACAAAACGCAAAGTGCATGAAAACCAGATGTATATTTATGATGTCATTATTATTTCAACGATGCAAATACATCACACTCTGAAGAGCATTGAACGTCAATTTATAACAAGGATGACAAAAGTGAGGTATAATTATGTCGATAACCGTTGTATGATAATGAACGGAACACGATTTGTCACTTATGTAATAAATTTAGCGTATCTTCTCTCCTATTTGCCTATTATCATATACATATACAATTATTTCCGTTATGGATTTCTTTAGTTTCTCACAACGCTTCAGACACGCAATATACATTGTAACATTAAGTTGACCAGATGTAGTTCCTTAAAAGAATAAACTACCAACATGTTTCAATTAACTTACTAATTTATTATGTGGCGGTGCGTACAGTAAAGAAGGATGAAATGTTGTTGAATATAATACAAAAAAGAGGAAAAGAATAGAAAGTGACCCGGTATGAAACATTTGTTCCATTTGACAATTTGGTAGTTCAGTGCAAAGAGCTATGATATTAAAAGCTTAAACTCCAAAATCATACAACGAATTTGTTTCGCAAAAACATCAAATTATTGCTATATATACAAGGCGATGCCAACCGGATACTATACATTAAGGGGGTTTGTGGCAGATTTTGTAATAGTGTTTTCTCAATAATATAAATTGTATTTGTCTGCAAATAATACTTAATAATACCGGCCTTGTTTAATAATAGTTAAAATAACGCAAAATGCACTCTTGCTTTGAAACTGCTAAATGCATATGTGTGTAAAAACTAAATGCAATCACTTATGAAAAGTGACATTGGAAAATGTATGGTAGTTTGTAAGTTTTAGTACAATAATTCATATTGAATGAAAACAAATATTACAATAAATGAACATTACATCAATGTTTAGAAATCTTGTTTTTATAAACTCTTCACGAATGATGAAACCGATAAAAAACCATACTATTTGAGCAACATATTTGGGATTATTTGAGAATTGAAAAAATCTATATAATTGAATATACCAGACGGTTTAAATGTACTTCTCTGTTTTTGGTGATAAAACAAAATACAACAAATGATGTGTTTGCGAAACACTATGTCCCCTTTTGATCGATTAGACCCATATATTTGACCTTTGACCTTGACGGATGACCTTGACTTTGAACTTTCACCACTCAAAATGTGCAGCTCCATGAGATACGTACGCATTCCAAATATCAAGTCGCTATCTTCAATATTGCAAAAGTTATGGCCAATGTTAAAGTTTGTGCAAACAAACCAACAAACCAACAAACAAACAAACAGACAGGACAGAAACAATATGTCCCCCAGTATAGACTGGGGGACATAAAAATATAGAACAAAACGCTATTTAAAAAAAAAATTGAAAGGCTAGCACTTCCCACAAGTCATATTTACACACATAAACTTCCGCCGACTAAAATGCAAATTTTGGTAATTCACACAGTTTGAATCAGTATCATTGGTGTAACGGAATTATAGCATGTTACAATAATCTTAACCAAAAATAAACCATGAACATTAAATAATAATTATATTTACAACTACAATCCCGACATTCTTACAATTCGAAATAGGGTGTCCTAAATAATGTGTTCGTGTCACACTACGACATCAAATTGTTTTCTTTTTTTGGTTTTTTATTTCCGTGTCATAATTTAAGCGGAAATTAGGATAATAAACAATACAATTTACGATATCTTTTGATATGAATTCATTTCCTTTCAAAATAAATCTGCATATACAGACAAGTTCAGAAATGTACTTAAATCAAGTAGATAAACATCACTTTATCCGCATATTAATAGCATATCACCGATTGTAGGGTTTAAACATTCTCGCTTTATAAATCTTGTCTCAACACCCCTTAAAATAAACTTGCTAATATTCTTTTTTTATAAGCTGTATTGCTTCATTGCATTATAAAATATAATGGGACACATCATTAATGAACGACTTTGGTTATCATATAGAGCTCTGAAAAAGTAATAGAAATGGTTGACGGCAACCTAGTAATTTCGATGTGAATACGTGAGGCATATGCTTTAAATAAATTCATCTGATGAATGTTTCGATACGTTATAGGCAGTGCAAAGTTGCATGTGACATGCGTTTTTTAATTATGCAACATATGGTTACATAAAACATCGTGTATGATTCTTCATGCGATGTAAAACACCAACAAAACTACACTGTTCCTGGGCAATTTCGTTGTATGTTTGGATGCTTTCGGAAGAGAATTCAAACATAATCACACACACATAAAATACCAAAACGATGTTTGCTGAGGTACACGTTCTTTGCATTAAAGTGCACAAATGGGTGACACTTGTGGCCCAGCATTAACAGCATTATACATGCATACTCAAGATCAGATTTTTATCCAAACCCGTAGTATATGGATGGAGTATTTGTTTACATTGTTACTCAGCAAAATATTTAATTCACGTTAATTCAACTCTCAGTTTATCTTGTGCAAATACCAAAATGTTAAAAAAATGTAGTTTTCAAAAATTCCGTTTCTTTTCAGATTTGTCGCAATCGTGTATCCTTTGAAAGCCCACATTCTTTGTGGGGGGAAAAAAAAGTGTTTGCCATTGTACTAATCTGGCCCGTATCCATAGCGTGTGGTCTACCTACGGCTCTGTACAATACATTAGCCTCCCCGGACCCCAATATGCACTTCAAGCACTGTTCCATCCGTTTTCCGGAACTTCGATACTACATAGTGTTTGAATATTCGCAGTTCGTGTTATTTTATTTCGTGTCAGTCACTGTTCAGATAATACTGTACGCAGTGATCGGTAAGAAGCTCTACGCAAGTACTGAAGAGCTTACCGCGCGCTTTCAGATGAGGAAAGATAACAGATTGAAGAAGGAACAAACAAAATCATCGGACACGATTAAAGCAAGGAAAGATGTGGTTAAAATGCTTGCTGCAAGTGTTCTTGTTTACATAATCTGCTACGCTCCACTGCAGATTCTACTGATGTACGCAACATTTGCGACCAAACCATTTCAACCCACCTGGTCCTTTCGCGTTTTTAGCATTATTATTTCAAACGTTAATTCTGCGGCAAATCCTATTCTTTTCGCCATATTTAGTCAGAATTTTAGAAAACACTTCAAGAAATACTGATTGTATTTCTGTCTTCCAAAACAAACAGAATATCAAAGAGCCTGTCAGGACTCAAGTAATGAATCCAGAATAATGTCTCGGAAGGTTGGATCCGTCATGAGTCGGTTTACAACATTTTCCCGAGTGTAAACATGAAATTAGGCGTTTAATTTAAGTTTGAAAACAAATTAAGTCATTTAAAACTTTAAAAAAACAACACTTTACAAGTAAAACATCTATATTGCGATACAAACTGTAGATGTAGAATTTATTTTCATTTACAACTGAAAATGGACAACTCGCTATTAAGCAGTGAGGTATCTTCATGCTACCAACACAAATTGTATACATTGAATAATGCGGTACAAAAAGGAATTAGTCATATCAATAATCATCGTATTTGTCCTTAATATAAGATTTGTATAATATTTCGGACAGTGATATTGCTTTATCAAGAAAATATATAGTTTGATTTTACAATCATAGCATTTGCCTTTTCATGTTCTAAACTTGATGTTTCATTTTGTGTTTGTATAATGTTTATATATTACATGTGTTTATTAAAAAGCATCGTCATCGAAATTTTGTTTATTCATAATTGTGTCTGATTATTTAATAAATGTATATTTATTAATATCAGTCATTGTAATATGCATTTTGGTAATGAAAAAGCAAATTTAAATAGTCCGGGGCGTTTTGAAATATATGTGTTTAATGTAGATTGTTATCTTCAACATTCACGGGCGTTTTGAAATATATGCATGCAATGAAGATTGTTGTCTTCAGGTTTATTGCACTTATTTAAATAGTGCCGGTCTCAGTAAATTGAATAGGTATGTTGATTTTGTCCTCGTAAACCAGATAGCCCTGTAAAAGTATGATTAAGTTAAATGACCGCCGCATTATGACTGAAATACTATTATAAACAGCAAAAAATCCAAACAACCAAAACCCTTCGTCCTATTCATTAAATGAAAATATCATGACCTGTGTTTACAATACGAATAGTGGTTGATCGTTATAACAGGATTTCGAAATGAGTCAATCAAGATTAAGAATTCGGTGAAAAAAAAGGATTGTCTTGTTTTTGCGAATTTCACAAATAGCCTACTTGAAAGTGCGTCACTCGGTATTTAAAACAATAACCAATACAAATATTTGTGGATTTAATACAATTTTAGTATTGTCTCGTAATGCAATTGGAAATGTACGAAAAACCACAGAAATATTGGTAAGGGGCGTGCTGAACATTTTTTTTTTTTGTAATATGTTTACCAATGCACTAAGTTTATAAATTTGTATTATTCAATATAATGCGATAGTCACGATTCCGAATACAAAATTCATGTTGTTTCCATCAGTATTTGTTGTATTAAATGCATTGGGTCAATTGAACAAGAAGGAATTATCGAATGTACGTAATGCGTATGTTTGCACTGTAGCGACAAGAAGTTTATTTTCAACAAATGAATTGTTTATTAATGTTTACCCACTTTCTTCATTAAATTGTACATTTACATGAAACTGAAGTGTGTGCACTTTTCATCAAATGGTAATTAAGTAAAGACATAGGATTCTGTGTTGCGCCAACTATTTTTTTAATCGACAACACACAATGACCAACGTTAATTAATGGCCGCAATAATTACGCATAATTATATTTTTTTTACGAATATGCATTGTTTTGTTAAATTGTTAAATATGTATGTGTGTAAATCCATCAATATTTTGTTAACACCTATCGTGAAAGAAACTTACGCTTTGGAAAATCATCATATGCTCCACATTTAAGATTGTATTGGTTGTGTGCGATCACAATTCACATTATGCGCGCATTTATATTGTGATTTATAAGGTCTGCCTACGCATATCTTGTGGTGCAACATATGCAAATAATCAATTAAATAAACAGTTTGTTGTTTTGGTGGAAAAGATTGTTAAATAAATTAAAATTTAGGCGTGAAGTATTGACAAGTGTCGCAATTCTTTTGAGAAAATTGTGTTTCTGAGAAGTAGATTTTTACAAATATTGCTTTTTTCTTCATGTTGTCATTATCCAGGTCCCCCCGCCCCAGACAAACCATATAAAATACCAGTTATAATTTATATCAAACATTTGTCACAATTTCAATGGCATGTATGCACGATAGTGAAATAGTTGCGCATGAGTGCTTGGAAGGCCGAGCACATTCTTTGGAAATCATAAATAACGGTCCTTTCCAGACAATGCAGAATAATGGTAAGTACAGCTGCGNCCCCCCCCCCCGCCCCAAACAAACCATATAAAATACAAGTAATAATTAATATCAAACATTTTGTCACAATTTCAATGGCATGTACGCACGATAGTGAAATAGTTGCGCATGAGTGCTTGGAAGGCCGAGCACATTCTTTGGAAATCATAAATAACGGTCCTTTCCAGACAATGCAGAATAATGGTAAGTACAGCTGCGAAAAGTTAAAGGGTAAAACAAAAGCGGAAGTTGTTATCAAGACATCGGGATTTTCAGACATTCTGACAAGTTTAAATGCCGACGATTTTGTTGACAATATCATGTTTTCAAGAAGAGAGTTTAATATTATTAGAGCAATTTGAAGAAAACTGGGAATGTTCGAATATTGTACATTGTGACATTCAACCAAAACTGAAATACACTGTTAACAAGTGCAAACACTTGTTCATTGAAAAGAAATCTTAATTCTGTAACGAAAAACGGTTAATTAAACCTTAGTAGTGTGAAATGAAACTCAAGTTTTCAACACAGCGGTTAACCGGCTGTTGGCACTAGATTCATTTAAAATTAAAACACTGATAGCACACAGGATACCACATACGACCAGCTATGTTCAGTGTAAAATGCCAATGACTTCTAATCAAGCAAAGCAAATGTTAATATTCGTTTATATAACCATGAATTTGTAATTTGAAGCTTAACTGACATCGTTCACAGGTGGTTCATCACACTGTCCTAGGTAATCAATATTTAATGGATGCTACACATGAACAGTATTCCACGCAACAACGTAACCTTATAAAACTGTTCATGCATTGAAAAACGTTAGACGGTTCGGCATCAAAGAATAATCAGCACGCACAGTTAACATAATTGGCGGTAGAAAAACAACCTCAATGAATTATTCGGAAGTCATATACACAAATGGTTTATATGAAATATTAGGTGGTTACAAAATTGATATATTTGTTAATTCACTGTGGCTGCAGTATCAAGAGTTGGTTGCATTTTTATATACATGTAACTGTTTCACTGCAGAGCAAAACAAAGCATGGTATTTCCTAACAGACAGAGTGAAATATTATGGTTGCAGTGGATTGAAGAATGAATCGTTTTATACTAATTCCATGTGCTATTAAGCAAATGTATGGAAACAGTTGGGCTTATAATTGCTGCTCCGCCTATAGATGTTCTATCCGTATGTTCGTTATATACTCTGTTTACGTCATTGCGTTAACAGACAATGTGGTATATGCAGATGCGTGGATGCTCAAATATTGAAAATTTGACAGCCGAAATAAAACAAGAAGTTAAGCAATATGACAACTTTTTAAACTTGATAAGATATAGACTGTTTAGTTCTAAATTAAACTTTGCATGTGCTCACATTTAATGTTAAAACCCGTATGATTAATTTTTGTTAATACTCAAATAATACCATTCATGTAACTACGATACAATGCTTGAATGTTAATAGCGAAGAATATATCTATATTTTCTCAGAATTGTTGACTAAAACCGGTTGTAGACCCCATTCAATTATGTATCATCCAACTTCTCTGGTTACAATTAATTGGCATTCTCGAACATGAGACCTTGATACAATCCCGCGAGATATTAAAACAGCATTATTGCAGATTATTCAAAGACGAAACGCATTAGGTAGGGTTTCCAATGAAAAAGCAATTATGTTTATGGATTGTTTAACCAGCTTTGCAATGCTTTCATTTTAACGCGATGTTAAATGATGAGACCATCTGGTTAAGACGATAAAAGTAAATGTTAATATTAAAGTATACTTTTATACAGAAGGTTATATAGCGAGATTCAAGAAATGCAATTGGTAAAACAATACCGAATTGACAACTACACATGTGACTAAAATATGCATGTTTGTATGGCAATCCAGGTTTCGGGAAATTAAAACCAAGTCGAATTAAGTGGCATGGTAGGGAATTTGTAACGAAATATGTCTCGTTCAAATATGAAAGTTTGCAGTTACTGTAATATAATGCTTGAGAAGGTTTTACCTCACTTGAATAGGCTACACATGTACAGAAACAGTGAGCGTAAGTTCATTGAGTTCCTTAATATAGATAAAATATGTTTTAAAAAATTACGAAAATAAGCAGACACAACAAACAGCAGAAAACATTGGTGAAACTCCCCCTAATGCAAGGTAGAAATGTGCGTACACTTATGAGGAACAGTAGGAAATTGATTTATATATCACAACTTTGTGTAAAATAATTTGTTTTCGATTGCCAGGACGAGTCATTGACACGGTATCATTAACACTAAGTAACATGTTAAAAAAACATTGGAACAAATACTATAACCTTATAATATGCTCAGATTATAAGTGAATAACCGGTAACCGGATTGTGTTTGTCTTCATAAATATATATTCATAATATGCATTATATGGAGAAGTCGACTACGAATTGTACAATATATTATATTGAAATATTTTTTTTATATACTTCACCAAATTTTCGACTTGTTGGTTGTTATGTCGACTCGCGATATTCTGGATGTCATATCGATATACAAACTTTTTTTTTTGTATCTCAAGAACAGGGTTTTCCAATTTGCTTAACGGAAAGAAGATATATTTGGATCAGTTCGTTTAGTCCCCTTTATGAACACTTATCGATTTGACTTGTAGTGAAGTGTATCAAGCACACACGTGAACACGGGTGGTCGAAAATGAAAAAATAAAAGCAAGATAAGACTGGAAGTTTGTATTATTCATTTTTATTTCGCTTGTTTAAACTTGTAAATATTTTCTGAAGGGATATATTCATACTTTTAGTAAAGTGGACCAGCACCAAAATAGCTTTTGAAACGAGTTATATCAATACATTATTGAACAGATACAGGTTCAGCATCTTCAATCAAATATAAAAATAAAAGTAAACAAAATATATATAACATTCCGTGTATATTTACATGTGATAATCGGGTTTCATCATATTAAGTACGATGATACAGTGCATCTTTACACCATCTCATTATTATTGTATTTCACACGTTAACACATGTGTTTAAACATCAATAACTGAGGAATTTCTCTCATTACGAAAGACAATAAACACAGGCAAACCGAGCACCCGCTCATTCTAGTAAGATTTAAGTCGATCTAAGAATGTCATATATTCGATGTTCTCTCTCTGTATATTTTATAAGATAAACGTTGAACGTGGTATATTAAATTACGCAGTATTACCAGATAAGAGCGAATGTTATAATATTTAAAATTGTAAACAAATCATTGACACGCAATTTAAAGGTTTAAAGCAATGGTTAATTATCTTAATGTATTTGATATATATTCACCTAAACGTTAAATTACAAGCCATGGTCCATATTGACTTGTGACAGCACACATTTGCACAATTAAAACAGTGGAATATAAAAAACTGATTGTAATCAGGCACGTATATAAATAACCAATGGGGAATAGAAACATTTATTATTTTCTCATTGTCAAAATAAAAAGACTTTAAGCGAAGATGAGAAGTTCAATCTAGGTAGTACACATTATTTTAGCTTTTGAAAAATCAGAACTGACACCAAATTTCCCCAAATAGTTCTCATTGGAAAGGAAAGTTCATTACTGACTCGCATTCTGCATTAGCGTAAACATAATGTTTGTTCAGATCTGTTAACCGGCATTCAATAGAGGAATGGGTCACATATGTAAACACTGAAAGGTATTGAACACAGGCCGTGAGGTTTATCCATTACAATGATCAGCACATTTACTTAGTGGAAAAACAAGATGGTACACCTGTAAGTTAATGGATATATTATGCAATTTGCAGTATAAATTTCGCAATATAGATAATCCGACACAAATGTATTTACATGCGTCTAATTGAAAAAAAAATGACACAACCATGCTCAGGTCTCGCGCGTATGTGTCCATTAACAACATGAGAAAATATAAATCACATTACATGCAAACATCGTAACATCGATTTTAACATCGTAGTATTTCAATTACGCCACGCACATTCTTACAACGTTATATACATTTTGACTTGTGCACTTATATCGGAATCAGCTTCTTAAGCTCTGTGTTTTGTAAATGCGGGAATGTTGATTTGAAGTCGACATTTAATTGATAAATAATAATTAGGTATATGTGCCAGCATCCACTTACTTAACATCAATGCTTTATTTTTATATAGCATATGCAATCGGCATAAGTTTATGTGTTTACTATATAATCAATCGTTTTGATATAGTAGTATGATGGTACCCTGGAAGTTCGATGTCGAGTATTATGTATAACAACAAAACATTCACAATGCCACATCGTTCAATTGATCAGAAACGAAATCAATCTAAAACGATGTATGCGATGCGATTTGACATAAGGTTGCATTTACACATAGGTTTTTTTTTATTGTTGGCAAAACAGATAATCATTGATTTAGTCATGAATGATACCTCTACAGTAAATGTAATTTTAAGATTTTTTTCAAATATGTGACTGTACCATTTTTAAATATATGTCTCAACCAACGCACACTTAGAGGTATCGGTAAGGTGAACGCGTTCAAATGTCAGTGCCACACCCCGTAGACTTGGACATCAACTTTATCCCCGCTCTGTGTTCCAATATAAACAGACCATTCTAAGTTAAATAGATTAACTTGTTAATGCTAGGTTGTGTACGAACAGATACGAATAAAGCAACGGGTCGCCAAGAATGTATATTTGAATTATATTATCATAAGGCACGTCTGGTCTAAGAATTATTATTTACGATACAAAAACCTTCAGTGTCTCAATTCAAGGTGTTGTCAGCTATCAATGTAGCCATGTATATATACGTGTGTTATTTAAACTTTTTATCAATAAAATGCCATTATCAAATGATACTGTATATAAAACATGTTTTTACCGCATGCTATAAAAGGATCCCGTAAAATGTACCTTTCACGAAATATTGATAAACACATTAAAAATCACATTGTTATATATTTAATAAAATATGCCGTTAACATGATATAACGTCATGCCAGTAAACACGTTTTAGTGTCGTGTTGCTGTTTGTATACCGATGTATACTTTAGAATATGTGTTACTTGCTACTATAAAAGACTGGTGGTAACGATCTTTAATCTCCATGTGATGTCTACTGATTTCCATTTTTACCGTATTCACATGTATTATTCATCAACATTTTTAATAAATCGATTCAGATCACTTATACAGGAATCTGTTTATAAAAAGATGTGTTCGGTTAATGTTGTAGGCATATTTGAAGTTAAGAAAGAATTTATGTATAATCATTAAGTGTATGTAACAACGCCTTGACATTCTATCAACTTTAATGTTGATGGTTGGTTGATACGTTAGGAATAGTATACAGTGGTTAATAGATAGTAATATGTTGCTGGCCAGGAAATGAATTTAAATGTCTAACATTTTTAATGTATTTCAAAGAAAGATACAAAGGTAAAAAGGTTCTCTTAGTCTAAAGAAATTGAAAAAAACGACATGAACTTCTTTATTATATTTTATCTAACTTGTGCATGAGATTCATTATATTCTTTACTAAATCACCAAATTAACGATTCGTAAGCCTATTTAAAAAAATTAAAGACAACATGTGTCAGTTTATGTATATATCATAACCCTATACATTAATTAAACATGCACATAATGTGTGATCTTTTATTATTCGAGGTCCTAAATGTCATTTGCATTTGTTGTTCAAAAAAAATAATATATATGAATAATTTAACCATGTATTTCTGATAAATATTATTTTACTGATTTTTTGTATGTGTAAAATACGTATTATGTTTTAATTAGTGTTGTTAATTCAAAACCTTAACGACCAGTTGAATCCTTATTGTGTAATAGTTTTATATAGTTCTATATTGACTAAATATGATACATTGCGCGTTATCAACACACCTTGATGCTATGTGCCACATGAACTGATTTGTATATAGAGCATCTCTGAGAACACTAACTATCAAACGAAATGTTTATCGCATAGGAACTCCATTCCGGCGTATATCATCATTAAGCCTGAAATTGTTTGTGGCACAAAACCAAATTATATTTACATATACTTGCATTCTTCATCTTTGACTCGGCGTGGTTTGTTTCAATGACTAATTAGAATTCTGTATTTTAATTGAAAAGGCAGATGGTTTACTCACACAGACGTCGTTGGAATGTGGTCTGTAGTAATTTAGTCATTTGCGGAGTTTATTACAAGAAATCCACTACGGCTTTCGATGGCTTCTAAATAGTTTTTAGAGGACTTTGTTGTGAAACCCAAAAACGTGTTCATGGCGGAATGAAAGTGATTTTGAAACGCAATTATAAATGCGTAGCTTTTAAATGAGTGCACACATTCTGTACAAGTATTATGCCCACTCTTTGAAAAGCGTGGGGATATTGTATTGTTCTCCGCTTTTTTTTTGATCGGCCACTATCTCCTCCTACACTATTAGCACTAGAACCTTGAAACTTACACACATGGTAGCTATGAGCATATGTGCGACAGTGACGGTGACGGAATTTCGATCTGACCCCTGGGTCAAAAGTTATGGGTAAATAAATGGGTAAAATGGGTAGAGGAAAACTACTTTTACTAACAACATGCGACCCACATTATAATAACTTTTGACCCAGGGGTCTCATATCAATATTCAAAATAGTGCACCGTCGCACATATGCTCATAGCTACCATGTGTGTAAGTTTCAATGTTCTAGTGCTAATAGTGTAGGAAAAGATAGTGGACAATGGGGGTTGTGGTTGGGCCCAAAATTGTGTTTTAATATAACTTCTTCATGTATTCAGCAATTGACGTCACTTCAATACTGAACATCTCTTATGACAACACGATCTATTTAGACCATCCATGTCCAAATTACCCATCCCAGGGCAATTGACAAAGGTAAAGGCAGCTTGGTTCCCGTCCTCTTATAAATTTGTGGAGATGTCCACGGGTACTACTTCCCCGTACCCCCCATTTTTTTTCGTCCCAAACATTTTTCGAACCCATTTTTGTTTTCGTACCCAATTTTTTTTTTCGTACCCAAATTTTTCTTCGTACCCAAATTTGTTCGTACCCAATTTTTTGTTCGTATCCAAATTTGTGTTTGTTGCCATTTTTGTTTCCTACCCAACTGTTTTTTCGTACCCAATTTTTTTTTCGTACCCATTTTTTTCCTACCCAATTTTTGTTTCGTACCCACATTTTTTTCGTACCCATTTTTTTTTGGTACCCACCCTGGGGCCCCACAAACATAGGCCTTGTCCATCCAAAAATGCCTTTTAATATAACATCTATGCGGCGTGGGGATACGCGTCGGCATCTGCCGCGCCATTTCTAGTTTGAAGTTGCCTTAGTCAGAAAAACTTATAAATATAAATCTTCGTTGGTTTATTATTAAAGAAAACATAACTGCAGTTTGTAAAAAAAGGTCATATGGCTATTTACTTTAGGTAATGTATGTGTCTCGACTTATAAATTGCTGAAAAGGCATATGCTAAAATAGCATGCTTATAATTTTTTTTTATATGAATTATTCAAAAGTATTTTTCGCAAATAAACACGCATCCACTTATAGAATGCTATGTATCTAATGATAGTAGTTAAGTGACTCATACTGTACATGTTTCATTCTTTATTAAATCAAAATACATGACAAGCGAACACTTCTGGTCTGCTTATAAATAACACCAAACCTGTATTCATAAAGTCACTGCTTTTGCAAAAGATTCAATGTAAGTACCAAATCATGCAATACAAAATGAAAACGGTATGAAAGCCTCCTTAACCAGAAACATTTCTATCGCCAATCAGTGTTGCCACAACGATGTTAATATATCACACTCTAAAGATCATTGTACTTCAATTGATCTCTAGGATGTCAGACGCATGGTTCATGGATACGTCTTGCAAAGGATATTGGAGGAAACAAGATTGTTAACTTACTTAATAAATTAGGCGTATTGTGTCTCTTTTTGCTCTATTATTCTCAGTCTGCATAAATCAATTATTGCATCAATTAATCCCGTTCTGAATTGCTATGCATTTGCTTTTGGAACGCCTTAGACATGCTAAATGAAATGTGCGGTTCAGATGTCCCACGAGCAGTATTACAAAAATATATGTATAATCAACACTTTTCAATTGATAAACTTTCTTATGCACTTGTAATAGAATAGAACATAATATAATATAATAGAATAGGATAGGATAGTGGGGGATAGGATAGAATAGCAAAGGATAAGATTGGATTGGATTGGATAGGATTGGCTGGGATGGGATGGAATTGGATTAGATTGGATTAGATAAGATAGGATATGATAGGATATTTGAATGAAATTAAATAGAATATAATATAATAGAATAGAATTGAACCCAACTGAATTGAACTCAACTGAATTTAATTGAATTGAATTGAAAAGAATATAATACAAAAGAATATAATAGGATTGAATGTATACCATTATGCATTAGCTAAAGACTGGCTTATGAATTTTTTTTGCAAGGGAGAATTCTAGCCACGTGATGATTTTATAATTTTAGCTCAGTATTACACCGCGCATGTATATTTTGAATGTACAAATATCATGCAAAGTGTGTTCACTAAAATTTACAATATAACATTTATATAAATGCAGAGAACGATTTTGACATATTTTATTAAAGCAAATGTTATCACAATGCGTGTAAACTAATCATTCTTTAACGGTGTTTTAGAAGCAATGTATTGTACACAATATATTTATATACACTATTTTAGTCTGATGAAGAAATAGAAAATGTCGCCGGGACGTGGTTATTTTGTTTTGAAAACATGAGGCATGAACTAGATAATACATTGGTATACATTCTAATTAAATTCATCCATACTGCTAAATGTTTTATACATAATGTCGCATAAGAAGGTTGAATATGACATTAGTTAATAATTGTGTAACATATGTTCTCTTGTAAGCTTTTTCATGAGCTGTAAATCACAAAAACAGCTTCCACACTCCAATGATAATGCGTATTAGCTTTGAATGGGTTTGGAAAGACATTCGGGCATAGTTTCAAACACATGTCCAAAGCTGATTTATTATCCGATGATCAAATAATTGTTTGCATTTAAAGGTACAAAGAAAGGTAAATGCACGGGTTTATAGTCTGATATGATACTAGATAAGTCGTTCGTTTACATTCGGCGCATTGTGCGGCATATGGGCTAACTCCCTTCTCAGGTACCCATTTATATTCCTGTGTAAAGAGCGTGGAATTCACTCTTTGCTCAAGAAAATTCCGTGGTCATAGTGGGATTGGAACCAGGGACCTTGCGATTCCTAGACCAGCATCCTACCACTAGGCCAAGGTCTTACATTTAATTAAATGCACAGATTGTTGGGTTGATAAACTGTCGTGAAAATACCAATAGGCCATTTAAATACAATGTTACGATCATTGGAATCAAGTCAGTGTGAGAATCGGAATTCAGAAGTATTGAGAAGAAACGAAGTATTCTGTCAGCTGCCCGTATGGTATTTTTACAGTTTATTGAAACTAAATACCGACACGATATATCAACAAATAACTAAAGTATACCGATTTATTTCAGACTTGCCGCAATCGTGTATCCACTGAAAGCGCATATTCTTTGTGGCAGGAAGAAAATAGTGTTTGCCATTCTACGAATCTGGCCCGTGTCCATAGCATGCCGCCTACCTCTTCAAGCACTGCTTCATCCGTTTTCCTGAACCTCGATATCATGTTCGAATATTCACAGTTCCTGTTTTACTACTTCGTTCCAGTGACTGTGCAGATAATACTTTATGCTGTGATTGGAAAGAAACTCTACGCAAGTAGTAAAGAGCTTCATGCGCGCTTTCAGATGAGGAAAGATAACAGATTGAAAGAGGAAAAAAAAGCTAAAACATAGGAAACAATTAAAGCACGGAAATTTTTTGTGGAAATGCTTGCTGCACGCCACCACAAATTTGACTAATTGCCGCAACATTTTCAATTAAACCATTTAAACCCACATTGTCCTTTCATGTTTGTAGCATCATTATTTCAAACGTTAATTCAGCCTCGAATCCTATTCTGTATAGTATATTCAGGTAGAACTTCAGAATGAACTTCAATAAATACCCCTTATATGTATTTCTCACCAAATGAACGGAATATCAAGTCATGAATCCAGGATAATGTCCCGGAAGTTTGGATCCGTCATGAGTCGGTCGACCACATTTTCAAGACTGTAACATGGGTTGGACATGCAACCTTAAAACACTGAAAAGAAAACGAACTATACTCTATACTACAAAACTACAAACAAGATGAATATTTAGATACAATTATGAACTGGTCATCACATTGAGTATTTGTACAAAACAAAAAGAATACCATTTAAGCTTGAAAGAAATACAAGAAATAGAGCTTTGATGTATCGTAAGTTTTCCCACACATTTTTATCGGGGTTTTTATTGAATGATTGGTAATGAAACTGGGAGAAACTATTTTCTGTTTCGTTGATGTTGCAGTTCAAACAGACTTCGAAACATTGGGCGTTTAGCATTTACTTTGTAATTTATTATCATATCGATTTCCGTTTAATTACCAAACATTGATATATAGTTTATGGGGCGATAAGCATTTAGTTCTTAGTGTATCATATCGATTTCCTTTTAATTGCCTAATCTTTTTAGAACAATAAGTGTGTTTATAGTGCATCAATGGATAAATGGTCATTGAAATAAATCGTATTAATATGTCAAGCATCGCACAGGAAATGCTATTTGTGCCGCAAATTAAATCATGAAACCTGCAAATATGTATAATTATATAAGAAGCATGCTGGTTTTATAAGCGAGACGTTTTATAACAACAATTGCGTTTCACGTAGAGTGCATAACATGATCATAACTTCAAAATCCATACATAACGGATTGTTATCTAAGCTGATGGAATATCAGTTAGCTTAAACAAAAGCTTTTCAAGGCATTGCATATACTAAATGCGTCAGAACGGCAACGAAAGCTAACGCGATACGTCATGGTATTATTTAAACCACGCTTCTTGGATAAACACGCGTTATAAAATGTAAAACTTGTATTATACACAAAAGATTATCAGTAATCTAACTAGAGTAAGATGCATACTTTCTTGTTGAATGCAAATCAAAGTATCAAAGTAGGCACATTCAATAACAATTCTATTTCTTTACGCGGAGATACAAACTGCAATGTGGTCTTACAATGTCTAGATAAACTAAAATATGTTTCAACCATTGATACTTTTTTCTCACAACTTTTGGCGTGATCCTCTATTATTATCAGATGAAAAACATACTTTTGATGCAAACAATTAATAGAAACTTAATATAATAGTATGCTAATTACGAACTCCGGATGAATGTTGCGTATTGCTCTTTGTAATCAACATCAGACTATTAATGCGATACGACAATTGAAAAAAAAACACATTATTTGAGCATTTTATTTCGGTATAGTCGCTTAAGGGTTTTCATTCATTCATTCATTCATTTATTTCATATTTTAACAATTCGTTAAACATGGTACATAACGCATAAATTACACATTAAATAAGTTGTATCTGCTTATGGCATAGGAAATAGCAAACATATAATTTAAAAAGGCATCAAAGTTGTTAAATCAAGCATACAGAGATACAGGTTTATACAATTCAACAAATTATATAACTTATTATAAAAATTTGAGAAAGTAAAATTATAATGCTATTATTGGTAAATACTTATTATATATATATNGTATAGCGGATGCTAACACACATTTATCTCATGATACAATTGCAGGAGTTTCATTATGCCTTTATTCGAAAAGAAATGTTGCATCTCAAACTGAATGTTTTCGACATTGTAGATTTTCGTGCAATTTTGAGAGAACAATTACAAACCAAACTGACACACCTAACAA
This sequence comes from Dreissena rostriformis, assembly GCA_007657795.1. NCBI lineage: Eukaryota > Metazoa > Mollusca > Bivalvia > Myida > Dreissenidae > Dreissena > Dreissena rostriformis. Next base: position 184,975 of record VMBQ01000003.1, on the reverse strand, counting down.
CAAAAAAACGTCATTTGAGCATAAGTCAAGTGGTGTTGTTAATTGTCGCGTGTCGAGTTGAATGCCGCACGTACTGCAATGTATTATTAATTCATTTTCGTAAATGACAAATAGTTTTTGAATGACCTTTTTTATATGAGGTGTTTGACACTTCGAATATATACTTAATTGTGTATTGGTTCAGTTTGCTCCCTATCTCTTTCATCTACTTTCAATGAATGCCATAACATTTGAGACATTAGTAGCTTTCATAATGTTATGTCATAATTAAATACCAAAGCATTATACCAATGCAAATATTGACGCCTAGGATTGTACTAACACTTAGTGTAAAATGTTTCTGAAATGTGACTCGTGAAATCGCATATCGTTTCAATTAATAAATGAGACACAGACGGATGGATGTGCATCAGCAAAGACCTTTGGGAAATTGGAAAGAGTTGCACGATTTTCACTGTCAACTTTGCTTGATGCTTTAATTGCTTTTATTATATTGTGTTAATATCTGCTATTATGCAACTATGCTCAAAAGTGTTAAACAGTTACATATTATATATCAAAATGTCGTTTTAACGACTTTCACTTCGACACTTTAATGCAATTGCAACGCCGAAAATGACACGTTTTAACGTGTTAGAAGAGAACAAAAAGTGTAATACATGTTTCACCGTATGAACAAATCTGCACGGAATATTTTGCGTGTTATGTACATATCTGCATTTTTAAATTGGATTGAACTTATTTAAAATACTTTTCAGTTCAACTCTCTGTGTTTTGAAACTTTAATAATCCGACACAATGTTACATGTAAATAGTAATTAAAGAATATATCTCTATCAGGACCCTGAATCGGTAACTATTACATAACTCATACAAATATTTTCGATATGTATTTAATTTTTGTAATTAACACTTAATTCGAGTTTCATACTGGTTTCGTCGCGGTAATAACGTATACTTCACTGAGTTTCATTTAGTTCTATTTTTAGACAATGGTAATCTAAAAAAATCACCACTTGGCATTCGATTTAAAAAGTATTTATATCAAGCTGCCTTATGAATATGTCATTCTAACAGGTACATATGAACAGAGTGCACTCGACAATAGCTCTGTCATTTGCCAACTGAGCCAATAGCTACATATTGACTTATTTTGCTGCAGAAAATTATGTTTGGATACAAAGTTTCCTTCATTAACAAACATACAAAAACCAAACGTGGCTTCAGACAATTTTTAGTAGAGTCAGCCGTGCGGTTGCTAGATATACAATCTTGATATATCTTTCGTATTATCAAGAGAAAATTTTCTAGTCATTCCAAGGTCATTACATAACAATAAAACCTACAGGAAACAGCAGCATACATTAACCCATTTATGCATAGCGTCTAGAAAAAGGCCTTGGCAAACCGCATAGACCCAGATGAGACGCCGCATGATGCGGCGTCTCATCAGGGTCTGCGCTGTTTGCTAAAAGGAATTTCTGTAAGAAATATTCTAAATATTGAAATAAATATACTAGACATCCATAATTTGAGAAATAAATTGAGCCAATATAGAAGGAAGGGAGAGTCCACAAGGCATAAATGGGTTAACAGACGTTGTGTCACCGCATTGACCTTTACAGAGCATTGCAGGTTTACAGCGGGTAACGAGTCCTCAAGGCCGGATGTATATAATTTTGTGTAATTAAAATTTTAATTACCGACACAAATGCCTTTTACGGCCTGGTGGCATTGATACCAATATGTCGAAAATGGTTGTATGATTATTCTTTTTTAATTATAATGAAGGATTTAATTATTAAAATGGTACATTTACACTATAATTTAAAACCCGACACAACCCAATGTTTTGCCAAACTCCTCATCGTTTTTAGATCCACATGTTAACGATATTACATTGACAATAAAATAAATTGTTCCATAACTGGGAGAATTCCCAGCTAAAACTTTTTTTTTGTTTTATTCAGTGCAAATCTGTGTTATGTGACGCATAAATGAACGTTTTATATACGGTTTAAAGTCCAATGAAATGCATGCGTATTGCAATGTAAATTATGATCTATATAATGTTGTGAATGATTACACATGCAGTTTCTCGTATTGAGTTCAGAAGATCATAATATAATATCAAATTGGTTTGCTATTTAAATGGAAATAATGTGTGTTGCACATATACAAAGAATAAGCGCATTTCCTCAACTATTGCACTTTTGATTTGACCCATTTTATATTGACATATAACCAAGTGGAAATTAAAAGTCAAAATGTTGTGCATACTGTGAACATGAAGATATTTTTCCGACGTATGTTTAAGAAACAAGACTTGGCGTAATTAATTTATACAATAACGCCCAATGAAAGATTTGGAAACCATTTTGTTTTGCTCGGTTCATGTCGATTCTTACAGGAGTTGAACACGTCGTGAAAGTTATCCGTATCACTTGGTTACATATTTACTTTGTTGAAACACAAGATGCAAAACCGGTAGGTTAATGAATATACAACACATTTTACAAATTGCTGTATAATCTCGTTCAATTAGACAGTCCGATCAATAGTTTGTTTATCAAATAATCACTGGCGTTTTGCAGGTGTCTAATGGGAATATAATATGAAACAAACACACCAATATGTCATGCTGCATGAACGCATTTACAACATCACATGAGATAATTCACACTTTCTATGAAGAACTCCCGTATTGTGGCTGTAACTTCCATTAATTATTACTTGTGCAGTCTTGTCGGAGATACCCAATGTCACCTACAGCGGATTGTGCTTTAAACTACTTTGTTCGGCAAAAGTGGGAAGAGCTTTTCTGACCTAGTATTTAAATTGATTTTCGTATTTATTTCGTAATTTGATAAAAGAACATAAATTGTACTTATGTATAGAAGCCTTTCAAGTAAAATGTTTGTGTATGTGCTTGTTACAAAACGAAAACAAACAGTCATATAAAAGGTTAACAAAGTGGAAGCCACATGCTGTAGGATTAAACATTCAGTTTATCAGCACTGTGTGCTTTATTATTAAGACATCATGTTAAAATAAATAGTGTAATGCCGGGTCACGTGTAAGTATCAAGTTCAGCAGGAATAAAGCAACGTTTTGCCAGGATTGTATTGTATAGTTCTTTAAAATACAGCTTTAATACACGTCAAACACTTTATAAAGACATCAACGTCTGCGTCCATTATAGCATTTAAAAGGACTTATTCGAATATGTTCGTAACGGTGTTTGCGTAGTTCTGCACGGCTATCTAATAAAAGTGTAATATATTTCAACCTTTAATTAATACTCTATTTATAATTAAACTATATGCATGCTCACAGGAACTCTGTATTAATATGAGCGGACACTCCGCTCACGTGAATTATGTTTTATTTACCAATTAACGCGCTACGTATGCAAATTAACTCATAACTATTATTAACCTAGTACTGTTTGATCAACAAGATGCCAGATGACGTCGTTATATAACGCGAATCTTACAGACGTTACTGTGTATGCAGAAGAACGTACCCCTGTACCTATCTTTAAGATTGTCATAGTTCAGTCTTAAGAGGCTGTAAGCAGAAGATATATTTTTGAGGTGTTCATGAAAAATATTTATAATCTTCACCGAGTTTGCTGTCCTTTTATAACAGAAGTGGATTAAAGACAGCATTCTCTCCAGAAATAGTTTCTGAAATTGTATTGTTCGATAAATTAAGTAGTGACATGATGTCATAATTAACGTTTTGCCGTCGGCGAAGACGCAAGTTAAACGATGATCGTAAGTGAGCGAATAAAAGTTCGGTGAGGCCCTTAAATGTTAAACAGTTTCAGCTGTTATACTTCTTACTTTTTAAGTATAAGAATTGAAAAGAATTTTTATAAATTCAATCGTTGTATAAACGGTCGGGAATAAAACGCATAAATTAAGCATAAACACCTGAATCAACTCTTAATATACATTATACTTTTTATTTAGTTTATATAAGTACAGAAACGCTGAGTCATCCTGCTATAAAACAACAATCGCGAAGATTTGCTTTCTTAGAATATTAATAAAACATCTTGAGTGTCATTAATTGGCTACGTATTCATTGAACAATTTATCAAAGATGAACAATGAATTGTATGTGTTTTCGCCGAGATTAACGACAGCACTGTATATATGTATCATCTATTTTTAAAATTACTGTTGTTCATGGAATAAAACAAGTTATTGACGACTTAAATCTCACTTGCTTGGTTGTTTCAATTTTAACGGTATAATAGTACAAATTAATTATTTTTTGCATTAACCTCCTTTTGAAATGTATCGGATTTAATCGGCAGTTTTTGACCCAATAACAAATCGAATTACGTACAAGTTACTTGAACCCCTTGAACAGATAAACACATTTAAGCCTCAAATACTTTAACCCCAGCGTTCATCATTGATGCACACACAACATGTGCTTTTTAGACACGAACAATCCACTAACCGTTTGACGATGAATTGTTGATTCATATCAGATCATCATACAACGAAGACTGAAAGTTTTAGTGAAAACCGCAGTTAATTAATAGTTTGAATACACACAATTCCGGAAACTATGTGTTCTATAGAGGAAAGAAACAAATAGCCATACTTCTGCTAAAACTCGTCGCAGGAAACGAAAATAAAAACCAGCTTTGAAGCAATGATTCAATATGTTTGTTCTCGAATTTCAAGGAACATTAGAATATTTATACAACTCACATAAAAACATTTAAAACTCCATTTACGCCGGCTTAAAAATATGACGAATATTGATGCTTTTAGTAATATGATACTACTGCAACACGACACTACCCGGGTTTGATGCATATCCATTAAGGGAATGTCCACGAACTCTCGGTGGTATTTTTTTTTTGGTCTAGCGTAAACAGAGATCAAGAACGTAAGAAAAGTTTGATTGAAAATGTGGCAATTGCTTGAATATAAGGGCTAAATGCATTTATTAGCGGCTTCATGTTTGATCGAAACACAACAAAATAGATAAACGCAAAACAATCAAGGTGGACAACATTCAATACAAAATCGGTGAATGTGTACCCATACGCACTCTATATGATGCATTCATTCACTTATCCTTACTTTGGAATATGTCTTCAATCAATAATCAGTAATACAAAGAGCGGAGTGGTGTTTCAACATTAGCAGTTATTACATGCAGTAACATGAGTCGGTTTTGATTGCGCTACCGTCACTGAGTTTCACTCTGTGCATTTGGACCTTTGTATTCAGACTAAAATAGCGTTTTCCTTTGAACCGTCTCTCGTTGCAATATAGAATCCTGAAACGAATGTATCATACGACGATTCTGTGTTAATGTCGAACTCTTCAAACTTAAAACAGTGTGCGTTAAACATACATTATTGTTTAAAACACATGCGCAATTTTCTCCTGGTCTATTTGAGTACAATTCAATACTTATGATCGAACCATATGATATTTTTCATTGAAAGTGTTTTAACAAACAAACGTTATGAAGTCATAGTAAAGTGAATGACAACAAGTGTCTTTATTTAAATGTGTGATATATGTGTATATCTAAACGTTAAACTCAAAGACGTTGTAATTCTACAGCTGCGTTAGTTGAATGTTTTGGTGTTGTCTATTGTGTGAATGTGTAATTGAAGTGAATAGCTCTGGGCTAAGTGTGAGGTCTAGAGCTTCATAAAACCGCTTTAACTCCCAGCGCTTTTGCAAAAACGGTTCCAATTCGATGACCTCAGTTTTATGAATGTGTGTTTAGTTTTTTTATGTTTTTGTGTCTTGTCAAGTAAAATTGTTTTGTGTTTCACTGTTTGGCGATTGGTTCCTTGCCATTACAAAGAACTGCATTGTATATTAAGGGTTCTCTCTTGTTGATGACGCTGACGTTTCCCTTAAAGTGTGTTTGTTATACAACGTAATACTTTACGTGCATACAAACTCGCACTGCATGATGGATGTTTTCATTATAAATGCATTTTCAGACGCAACATGACACAAACACCCGACAATAAAGACCATTCGAGTACAATTATACGAGTGTAATTGTCTTTTACAAACCTCATGTTTAGCAACACTAACGTATTGAGATAGGAAATCATAACCGTATGCGTTTGTACATAAATATACGATTAACAGTTAGTAACAAAATATGAATATCGAAATAATGCCCTCTTTTTACGTTAGAGCCATGCATTGTTCAGTAAGATGTTAAAGGATGCTTTAAGCTTAAATAACGTGACTTACTCTACTTCAGAACTCATAAGCTATTGACAATATAATGGACGTAACTTAAAATTGTTAAAGTTATATTTCGTGCAATTCGTAACAGCATCATTAATGTTAAATGTTGTGACTGACTAGTATTGTGTACGCGAAGCGTTTTTTGATTTGTCCTAAGTACGAACATGCCGCCTTAACTGGGTGATTATCAAAACAGGCAGTTATAAATCATGAGCCATGAAAATATTATATAACCATGTTCGATAAGGTCGACAGAATATGTGCTGTTACAGAAATGTATGATAAATTGTCCTCGCAGGTAATACCGAGGTAGATATATCACACTGACACCTACATCGCATAATGATTATGTAAAATCTAGAGGATAAATACATACACCTGCCACAAATTATGGCGAAATCATCTTAAGTTTATTTGGGATCCGCCATCTTTGAAACCAGTTAGTGTTCTTTTTCGCTTACGCTTCGCCTATTATAATATTATGATTCCTGTTATAGTTTAAACACATATAATGGATATGCCCTCAATGTCGTCGTTTAATAAAGCAATAAATTTATATAGGATCTGGCATGAGTTGTCATATCATACCATATTTTATTAAACGAGTTCAGGATTTTTGTTTTAGTAAGCGAGCCTTTGGCGAGCTTACTAACGAATTTCCTGGACGAGTTTAATAAAATATGTTTTTTTTATCACATGCTTTTAAATGAGCAAACTAAATACATATTTACGCAAATATAATGATAAATCCCGAATGTTGTTTACATTTCGTGACGACATTTGACGTTGCAACGTCATTTCATCAAAATAACAAATGCGATTGGTCAATAAACGAAAACTAAGCGAATGAAAACGCTTAAAAAGTATATTACACGTGTGTAATATAAAAATATATGTGATGGTCATATAACATGGGAAACAGGGTATGGCATGTGATAAAATGTGTTATCATACATGTTCTAATTACGTTGAAGACAACATACATGGACATACTATGATTTTTTGTATAACTCATTGTTTATTGCTTTATTCCATTCTGGTAGCGACCATTTGTGACATATTTGGAAATGTTTTTATTTAATCCTTTAATTATGTAGGTTTTGAAAGATTCTAAAGACGGTCATTTACGACGGACTGTAAACAATTTACACGCAAACATACCAATACATCAATCTAACAGTCAAACATATCGATAAGGCAAAAACAAACATATTTCCGTGGTATCAACACACGTCGATTGATTGCTCGCTGGAACGGAGATGTATATAAAGAGCATCGCTGCGAACGCTGGCGTTAAGACGAAATGTTTACCGCATTGGAACTGGCAATATAAATTATATTTACAGTGACTTGCATTCCTGATCTCAGGCGCTGTGTGGGTTATCTCAACGGATAATGAGAATACAATATTTAAATTAAAAAGGCACATGGTTGCTTTGTAAAGGCGTCATCACATTGTGATCAGTAATAGTTCGGTCATTTTCGGAATTTATTACAAGGACTCGTTTGTGGGTAACAGCGGATATTTAGCTGTTGCTTCAAAAGAATTCGTTTTGGACAAAATAAATTATTATTTTGGAAGTCGATGTTGAAGGAGAAATTAATTAAAATGCAATCATGACTTTATAAAATTAACATGAGAAGTTATTTGAGAATTGAGGAATTAAGATACCATTTATTTAAAATAAACAAGCTGCGGAAATAATAAAGGCAAACATGTCTAGAAACGAAACAGGATCATCACAGCCGATATTAAATTCTAACAACATATCATATACCAAGATGATTAATACTAGTGGGTTAATGTCTACAACATTTGGGCCGGGAAACTCTGATAATAACTGGAGTGTCAACGTGTCAACATCGGGTGTTTTAGAAGAACCTGCGTCAGAGGTAATCATTGTTCTACTTTCTATTTTGTTCATTGTGATAGGAACGGTCGGTTTGATTGGCAATGGCCTCGTTATTATTGTTATTCTTCTGGACAGAAAAATGCGACAATCAGTGACCAATATTTTCATTATGAACTTAGCAACGGCGGACTTCGTAGTTATGTTGGTCGGTGTGCCTGAAATTATACAGTTCTTGATGAACAGGGGTTGGTTGCTTGGCGAAGAACTATGCAAGACCAACCGATTTATTTTGGTCGTCAGCTTGTATGTCTCGATTCTGTCGCTTGTGTCCGTATGTATTGAGAGGTAAGGCAGATATATAATTATTATGTTATATTTTTACTCACTAGTTTGTTTAAATGTTCAGAGGTCTGGTTTTATTTCTCTCAATACAATTAAGGGCCTTGTTAAAAATGTTTCGTATTTAAAATACCATGACATGTCTTCACTTAAAATGGATCATATTGAATAACCACAAAGTGATATAAGATCAATGTTTTTTTTCTATAAAAATGATTGATTTTTCCCGGTAACCACAACTACGCTTGACGAGATGAAAACAATTTAACTTTAGCCATATTAATAAGCATTCTAAATTTGATTACGTATTTTTTTAAACATAAATTTACGAAAACAAACCAATTGTATTAAGCAAATTATCTCTTATTATCGTTCTTAATTCAAATGATACATACTTAATAAAATCACGAGGTATGATTGAGTAATCGATAATATGACAGGTCAAGGCATTTGGTTTGCTTTCAATAAACGACAGAAACAAAGTTAATGCATAAAACTCCTACTTTGTAACACACGCAATGCAACACAAAACGCAAACTGTATGAAAACCAGATATTTATTTATGATGTCATAATTATTTCAACAATGCCAACACATCACACACTGAAGAGCATTGAATGTCAATTTAGAACTAGCATGATAAACGTAAAGTCCTTGTCGATTTCCTTTGTATGCTATTGAACGGAACACGATTTGTCACTTATGTAATAAATTTGGCATATCTGCTCTCCTATTTGCCTATTATTTTATTCATAAAACACTATTTACGTTATGGATTTCTTTCGTTTCTCAAAACGCTTCAGACACGCAATATACAATGTAATATAAAGTTGATCAGATTTAGTTCTTTAAAAGAATAAATTACCAGTATGTTTCAGTTAACTTACTAATTTACTATGTTGCGGTTTTTACAGTAAAGAAGGATCAAATGTAGTTGACTATAATGCACAAAAGAGGAAAATAATAGAAAGTGACCCGGTATGAAATATTACTTCCATTTAACAATTTGGAAATTCCGTGCAAATAGCTATGATATTAAAAGCTTAAACTCCAAAATCATACAACGAATTTGTTTCGCAAAAACATCAAATAATTGCTATATATACAAGGCGATGCCAATCGGATACTATACATTGAGGGGGTTTGTGGCAGATTTGGTAACAGTGTTTTCTCTATAATATATATTTTATGTGTCTGCAAATAATACATAATACTACCGGCCTTGATTAATAATATTTAAAATAAATCAAAATGCACTCTCGCGTTGAAAATGCTTAATTCATATGTTTGTCATAACTAAATTCAATCACTGATAAAAAGTGAAATGTATGGTAGTTTGTAAGTTTTAGTACACCGATTCATTTTTAATGAAAAAAAAATATTACAATAAATGATAACATTACATACATTGTTAGAAATCGTGTTTTTGTAAACTCTTCGCGAATGATAAAACCGATAAAAACCACACTATTTGAGCAACATGTTTGGGATTATTTGAGAATTGAAAAAATCTATATTATTGAATTTGCCAGACTGTTTAAATGAACTTCTCTCTTTTTCATAATAAAACACAATACAAATATATAGAACAACGCACTTTTTTAAATAAAATTAAAAGGCTACCACTTACCACAAGTAATATTTTACACACATAAATATCCGCCGACTAAAATGCAAATTTTGGGAATTACTACAGTTTGTATCAATATCAAAGGTGTAACGGAATTATAGCATGTTACAATAATCTATAAAAAACAAAAACATAAACATTAAATAACAATTAGATTAACAACTACAATCCCGACAATTTTACTATTCGAAATACGGTGTCATAAACAATGTTTTCGTGTCAAACTACGACAATAAATTATTTTCTATTTTGTTTTGTATTTCCGTGTCATAATTTCAGCGGNATACTGTACGCAGTGATCGGTAAGAAACTCTACGCAAGTACTGAAGAGCTTACCGCGCGCTTTCAGATGAGTAAAGATAACAGATTGAAGAAGGAAAAAACAAAATCATCGGACACGATTAAAGCAAGGAAAGATGTGGTTAAAATGCTTGCTGCAAGTGTTCTTGTTTATATAATCTGCTATGCTCCACCGCAGATTTTACTGATGTACGCAACATTTGCGACCAAACCATTTCAACCCACCTGGTCCTTTCGCGTTTTTAGCATTATTATTTCAAACGTTAATTCTGCTGCGAATCCTATTCTTTTCGCCATATTTAGTCAGAACTTCAGAAAACACTTCAAGAAATACCTTTTTTATTTCTGTCTTCCGAAACAAACAGAATATCAAAGAGCCTGTCAGGACTCAAGTAATGAATCCAGAATTATGTCTCGGAAGGTTGGATCCGTCATGAGTCGGTCGACAACATTTTCACGAGTGTAAACATGAAATTAGACGTTTAATTTTAAATTTGAAAAAAAATCTAAGTTATTTGAAACTACACAAAGCACTATAAAAGTAAACATTTACTTTTAGATGGCGTTCAGACGAAATGATTACCGCATTGGAACTGGCAAAATAAATTATATTTACAGGGACTTGCATTCCTGATCTATGGCGCTGTGTGGGTTATCTCAACGGATAATGACAATACAATATTTAAATTAAAAAGGCAGATGGTTGCTAAATAAAGGCGTCATTACATTTTGATCAGTAATAGTTCGGTCATTTTCGGAGTTTATTACAAGGACTCATTTGTGGTTGACAGCGGATATTTAGCTGTTGCTTCAAAAGAATTCGTTTTGGACAGAATACATTTTTATTTTGGAAGTCGATGTTGAAGAAGAAATTAATTAAAATGCAATCATGACTTTATTAAATTAACATGAGTAGTTATTTGAGAATTGAGGAATCAAGATACCATTTATTTAAAAAAAAACAAGCTGCGGAAATAATAAAGGCAAACATGTCTTTAAACGAAACAGGATCATCACAGCCGATATTAAATTCTAACAACATATCATATACCATGATGAGTAATACGAGTGAGTTAATGTCTACAATATTTGGGCCGGGACACTCTGATAATAACTGGAGTGTCAACGTGTCAATACCGGGTGTTTCAGAAGAACCTGCGTCAGATTTGGTCATTGTTCTACTTTCTATTTTGTTCATTGTGATAGGAACGGTCGGTTTGATTGGCAATTGCCTTGTTATTATTGCTATTCTTCTGGACAGAAAAATGCGACAATCAGTGACCAATATTTTCATTATGAACTTAGCAACGGCGGACTTCGGTATTGAGAGGTAAGGCAGATATATAATTATTATGTTATATTTTTTACTCACTAGTTTGTTTAAATGTTCAGAGGTCTGGTTTATTTCTCTCAATACGATTCAGGGCCTTGTTAAAAATGTTTCGTATTTAAAATACCATGACATGTCTTCACATAAAATGGATCATATTGAATTACCACAAAGTGATATAAGATCAATGTTTTTTTCTATAAAAATGGTTGATTTTCCCCGTTACTCACAACTTCGCTTGTCGAGATGAAAACAATTTAACTTAAGCCATATTAATAAGCATTGAAAATGTGATTACGTATTTTCTCAACATAAATGAAGGAAAACAAACCAATTGTATTAAGCAATTTATCTCTTATTATCGTTCTTAATTCCAATGATATATACTTAATAAAATCACGAGGTATGATTGAGTAATCGATAATATTACAGGTCAAGACATTTGGTTTGCTTTCAATAAACGACAGAAACAAAGTTAATGCATAAAACTCCTACTTTGTAATACACGCAATGCAACACAAAACGCAAACTGAATGAAAACCAGATATTTATTTATGATGTCATAATTATTTCAACAATGCCAACACATCACACTCTGAAGAGCATTGAACGTCAATTTAGAACTAGCATGATAAACCTAAAAGTCCTTGTCGATTTCCTTTGTATGCTATAGAAAGGAACACGATTTGTCACTTATGTAATACATTTCGCATATCTGCTCTCTTATTTGCCTATTATTCTATACATATAACACTGTTTCCGTTATGGATTTCTTTCGTTTCTCAAAACGCTTCAGACACGCAATATACAATGTAACATGAAGTTGACCAGATGTAGTTCTTCAAAAAAATAAATTACCAGTATGTTTCAGTTAACTTACTAATGCACTATATGGCGGTTTTTACAGTAAAGAAGGATCAAATGTAGTTGACTATAATGCAAAAAAGAGGAAAATAATAGAAAGTGACCCGGTATGAAATATTACTTCCATTTAACAATTTGGTAATTCCGTGCAAATAGCTATGATATTAAAAGCTTTAGCTCCAAAATCATACAACGAATTTGTTTCGCAAAAACATCAAATAATTGCTATATATACAAGGCGATTCCAATCGGATACTATACATTGAGGGGGTTTGTGGCAGATTTGGTAACAGTGTTTTCTCTATAATATATATTTTATTTGTGTGCAAATAATACATAATAATACCGGCCTTGTTTAATCATATTTAAAATGAAGCAAAATGCACTCTCGCATTGAAAATGCTTAATTCATATGTGTGTCATAACTAAATTCAATCACTGTTAAAAAAAGTCAAATGTATGGTAGTTTGTAAGTTTAAGTACACCGATTCATTTTGAATGAAAAACAATATTACAATAAATGATAACATTACATAAATATTTAGAAATCGTGTTTTTGTAAACTCTTCGCGAATGATAAAACCGATAAAAACCATACTATTTGAGCATCATGTTTGGGATAATTTGAGAATTGAAAAAATCTATATAATTGAATTTGCCATAATGTTTAAATGAACTTCTCTCTTTATCATAATAAAACACAATACAAAATTAAAGAACAACGCACTTTTTTAAATAAAAATTAAAAGGCTAGCACTTCCCACAAGTCATATTTTACACACATAAATATCCGCCGACTAAAATGCAAATTTTGGGAATTCACACAGTTTGAATCAATATCATAGTTGTAACGGAATTATTGCATGTTACAATAATCTAAACAAAAAATAAACCATAAACATTAAATAACAATTAGATTAACAACTAAAATCCCGACATTCTAACTATTCGAAATATGGTGTCATAAAAAATGTTTTCGTGTCAAACTACGACAATAAATTATTTTCTATTTTGTTTTGTATTTCCGTGTCATAATTTCAGCGGAAATGAGGATAATACACAATACAAAATACTATATCTTTTGATATGAATTCATTTCCTTTCAAAATAAATTTGCATATACAGACAGATTCAGAAATGTACTAAAATGAAGTAGCTAAACATCACTTTATCCGCATAATAGCATATCACCGATTATAGGGTTTAAATATTCTCGCTTTAAAAAATAGGCGAAACACCCGTTAAGATAAACTTGCTAATATTATTTTATATAAGCTGTAAAGCTTCATTGATTTATAAAACCTTAATGGAAAACATAATTAATGAACGACGTTAGTAATCATATAGAGATCTGAAGAAGTAATAGAAATTGTGGACGGCGACTTAGTAATTTCGACTTGAATACGTGAGGCATATGCTTAAATTAAATTCATCTACACTGATGCATGTTTTTATACGTTACAAAAATTGGAACGTTGGATGTGACATATGTTGTTTAATTTAAGATAAATTTGCTAATATTTGATTTTGATAAGCTATAAAGCTTCATTGCATAATAAAACATAATGGCACACATAATTAATGAACGACTTTAGTAATCCTATAGAGCTCTGAAAAAGTAAAAGAAATGGTTGACGGCGACCTAGTAATTTCGATGTGAATACGTGAGGCATATGCTTTAATTAAATTCATCTGATGAATGTTTCGATACGTCATAGACAGTGGAAAGTTGCATCTGACATACGTTTTTTAATTATGCAACATATGATTACATGAGACATCGTGTAAAATTCTTCATGCGATGTAAAACACAAACAAAACTACACTGTTCCTGGGCAATTTTGTTGTATTTTCGGATGCTTCCGGAAGAGAATTCAAACACAATCACACACTTATATAATACCAAAACGATATTTGCTGAGATTAACGTTCTGTGCATTAAAGTGCACATATTGTGTATGTCTTTTAAAATTGGGTGACACGTATGGCCCAGCATTAAAAGCATTACACATGCATACTCAAGATAATTGTTTTTTTCAAACCCGTATTATATAGGTGGAGTATTTGTTACTCAGCAAAATATTTCATTCGTGGTAATTCAACTCTCGGTTTATCTTGTGCAAATACCAAAATGTTAAAAAATAGTAGTTGTTAATTATTCCGTTTCTTTTCAGATTTGTCGCAATCGTGTATCCTTTGAAAGCCCACATTCTTTGTGGGAGGAAAAAAATAGTGTTTGCCATTCTACTTATCTGGCCCGTATCCATAGCGTGTGGTCTACCTACGGCTCTGTTCAATACATTGGCCTCTCCGGACCCCAATTTACACTTCAAGCACTGCTCCATCCGCTTTCCGGAGCTTCAATACTACATAGTGTTTGAATATTCGCAGTTCGTGTTATTTTATTTCGTCCCAGTCACTGTTCAGGTTATACTGTACGCAGTGATCGGTAAGAAACTCTACGGAAGTACTGAAAAGCTTACTGCGCGATTTCAGATGAGGGAAGATAACAGATTGAAGAAGGAAAAAACAAAATCATCGGACACGATTAAAGCAAGGAAAGATGTGGTTAAAATGCTTGCTGCAAGTGTTCTTGTTTATATAATCTGCTATGCTCCACCGCAGATTTTACTGATGTACGCAACATTTGCGACCAAACCATTTCAACCTACATGGTCCTTTCGCGTTTTTAGCATTATTATTTCAAACGTTAATTCTGCTGCGAATCCTATTCTTTTCGCCATGTTTAGTAAGAACTTCAGAAAACATTTCAAGAAATACCTTTTTTATTTCTGTCTTCGAAACAAACATAATATCAAAGAGCCTGTCAGGAATCAAGTAATGAATCCAGAATTATGTTTCGGAAGGTTTGATCCGTCATGAGTCGGTCGACAATATTTTCACGAGTGTAAACATGAAATTAGACGTTTAATTTTAAATTTGAAAAAAAAATCTAAGTAATTTGAAACTACACAAAGTACTATAAAAGTAAACATCTACATTGCGATACTTCAAGTAGATCTAGACTAACGATTGTATTTTCATTTAAAACCGAGAATGGAAAACACGAGCATTAAGGCATCTTCATCCTACCAACAACAGTGGTATACATTGAATTATGCGGTTTAAAAAAAGGAATCAGTGACATCAAACATCATATTGTCATTACAATAAGATTTGTATAATATTATGGAAATTTTCATTGTTGCTATATTAAGAAAATATATAGTTTGATTTTACAGTCATAGCATTTGCCTGTGCACGTCCTTAACTTGATGTATAATTTAGTGTGTGTATAATGTTTATATATAACATGTGCATATTAAAACGAATGAATTTTCTCTGATATTTTATTTATTCATGATTGTGTCTGATTAATAATAAATTTATATTAATTTTTATGAATCATTGTTTTATGCATTTTGGTTCTGGTAAAGCAAATTTAAATAAAAGGGAGCGTTCTGAAATATATGCGTTTGATGTTGATTGTTGTCTTCAGTTTTATTGAATTTATTTAAATAGGGCTGTTGTCAGTTAATGGAATAGGTAAGTTTGTTTTGTACTGGTAAACCAGATAGCCCAGTAAAAGTATGATTAAGTTAACTGACCGCCACATTATGACAGAAATACTATTTAAAACGACGAACAATCCAAACAAACAAAACCTAACAAACAGTCATTCGTCCTATTCGTTTAATGAAAATGTCATTACCTGTATTTACGAAACAAATACTGGAAGATCGTTATAACAGGATTTCGGAATTAATCAATATTGACATAACGGTCGATGTTTACATTCTTTTTAGAGGAGCTAATGTTCACACATTTGACCCGACAAAACGATATGCTCGGACAATAAAAATGACATGTGAGTAAATGTAACTCACTTGCCATCGTTTAAAGCTTCTCTATACAAATGGGTAAGCTTTTCACTGTTAAAGTATTTTAAGTCGTTTGTTTATTTCAGACTTGTCCGTATTTGTAATCGCTTATGGTTAGCATTGTTTGTGTATGTAATATTATCAGAGAACCACATTTCCACGTCAAACAATTTGGCCTTAAACCAGAGTCGAATCCAGTTTCAAAAGTCATCTGTTTATATGTTCATAATATGTTGAAGAAATTTGAACTGTCGCAGCTTCGGTAGTGTATTATTGGTATGTGTATCGAATATAATCGTATGTTAAGCATACATAAATTGCAAATGCACAATGAGGTAAATAGCGAACTTGTGGTTATAATGAGCATATGCTTGGACAATGTCAAAACATATTAAAACATACGAAAACCGTAGCAGACAAAGAATGATTATGGTTAATATAACAAGTTCAGTACAATTAATAACTGTTATTAAGCCGACCAAAAGTTGTTATTGTTCGTCTACATCTGCTTTGTTAAAGGAATTTTCTGCGTTTGTGTTTTTATACTTCTTTTTCATGTTATAATTTATATGAAAGTTACTTTGCATAATCAGTTTGAAGCTCTAGGCATCGTATAAAATTTAAAACCAAAACGATGACTCAATCTTCTGTGAACATGTTTACACTACATGTTTCTAATGAACTTGTCCTAGTGGTAACTAACTGTGTGTTGTTATCAAGTCTCGAATGCCTATTCGAAAGTAAAAAAAATGACAACTTTTTGTGTTCACTTTACTCATCTGGCAGCATAAGCGTCCTATTTATTTACAAAGTTTGTATAAAACATTATACAAGAAAAACGTCAAATAAGCATTAATTCCACACTAACGCATACATAAATAACCTTATTTGAAATAAATAACATGATTTGGTGTTCATTGCATGCAATAATGAATTCAGACAAGTACGTGCCTTTTGATAATTATATTTAAACACACGAACACATATCAAAATATACTATTTACATAGTGTTTAATGACCTTGGTAAAGGATTGTCTAGATTGCAAGTGAGTATTCCACTTAGTGTATTGATTCGTCCTTTGATATTAAAATGAGTAACGTCTTGATTTTTGTATTCATTTGTAAGACTTAAAAAGAAATGCTAACACATGAAATAAGAATAACAACGTAACTATTTGTAAACTTTTTACATTTGATTGAACGAAAATCGCTTACGTCCATATTGAAATCAGATTTTATTACAAAGTATTTAAGGATCGTAGATGGCGGCAACGCACTTGATGTAACCAAGAAAATAATGCTATTCCTTATATTTAAAAATGTGGATAAGTCTACGTTCATAGTTCAACTGATTGAATAAAAAAATTAAATTCGTAGGAAATTAAAAAAAAAATCAAGCATAAGGATTGTCTTGTATAGCGAATTTTACAAATAGCAGGAATGAAAGCTCGTTACTCCGTATATATAATAACAATCATTTAATACAATTTGAGAATGGCCTCGTCATGCAATTGGAAATGAACATAAACACATACATATTTTTAAATGACGTCCTTTAAAATTATTTGTATTGATATGCTTTCCATTTTTTTTTTATATAATGCGATAATTACGATTCCGAATACCAAGTTCCATTTTGTTTCCAACTGAGCAAAAAGAAATTATGGAATGTATGAAATGCCTATGTTTTTCACTGAAGCGACAAGTCATTTTTTAACAAATGCATTGTAAAAATTAAAGTGTTTAATTAATTCGTTAAATCATCGATTGGTAATTCAGTCTTAACATAGGTTTCTGTGAGTTGCGCCAACTAATTTCTAAATCGAAAACACCCAATGACCAACGTTAATTAATGGCCGCATTAATTGCACATAATTAGAATTTAAACGAATTACCATGTTTTTTTCAAATCGTTTCATATGTATGTAGGTTAATCCATCTGGATGTTAACACCCATCGTGAAAGTTTCAAGTTTCAAGTTTATTTAGTTCAAGTTCAGTTCATGCATACCATGACAATATGAGCACAAGTTGCACAAAAATACGGGGGTATATACATAATTGAATGGGCCACGTATTATACAGTAAGAATTTTGTTTTCATTTAAAGTGAGAGAATATTTAAAGGTTTAACAATACACGAGAACAATATTTAAACATTTAAGCATAGTGGAAAACTTACAATAATGTTTGGAAAAACACAAACAGGAAAAACATGTTATAAATTAAAACTGTTCAACATTCTTCTAACGAATAAACTTGGTTTCCTGTACGTCATGTTATTGTGATACATGAACGTGATGGACATTTACGATTTATTTTTTTTAATATTTGGTCTCGTGTGATAGGAATATATGCTTTGGAAAATCATCATATGTTCCACATGTCAGATTGTATTGGTTTTGTGCGGTCATAGTTCACATAATGTGCGCATGTATAGTGTATTTTACAAGGTCTGCATACCCATACCTAGTGGTGCACAATATTTAAATAATCAATCAAATAAACCATTTGTTGTTTTGGTGAAAACCATTGGTGAATATATCACTTTTTCAGCATGACAAATTGACAATTGTCGTTGTTCTGTTGAAATGGTTTTCTGAGAAGTAGATGTTTTATAAATATAGTTTTTTTTAATGTTTTTGTCATTACTCAGGCACCCCGACAAACCATATACTATACCAGTCATTAGTATCAAACATTTTGTCGCAATAACAATGCCATGTTTGCAAGATAGTGAAATAGTTTTGCATGAGTGCTTGGAAGGCTGAGCACATTCTTTGGAAATCATGAATAGCGGTCGTTTCCAGACAATGCAGAATAATGGTTGGTACAGCTGCGAAAAGTAAAAGGGTACAATAAGAGCGGAAGTTGTTATCGAGGGATCTGGATTTTCAGACATTCTGACAAGTTTAAATGCCGAAGATTTTGTTTACAATATCATGTTTTGAAGAAGAGAGTTTAATATTATTGGAGAAATTTGAAGAAAACTAGAAATGTTTGAATATTGTACATTCAATGTGTTACTTTCAACCAAAAATGCAATACAAGGTGAGTGCAAACGTTCGTTCATGGAAAAGAAATCCCATTTCTATAACGAAAAACGGTTTATAAAACCTTAGAAGTGTGAAATAAAACTCAAGTGTTCAACACAGCGGGTAACCGGCTGTTGGCAATAGATTTCTTCTAAATTAAAACACTGATAGCACAGGTTACCACAGAAGATCAGCTTTTTTCAGTGTAAAATGTCAATGACTTTTAATCAAGCAAAGCAAATGGTAATATTCGTTTATATAACCATGAAAATGGTAATTTGAAGCTTAACTGACATCGTACACAGGTGGTTCATCACAATGTTAAAACGTAATCAATATTTAATGGATACTTAACATGAACAGTATTCCACGTAACCACGTAACCTTATAAAACTGTTGATGCATTGAAAAACATTAGACGGTTCGGCATCAAAGAATTATCAGCATGCACAGTTTACAATATTGGCGAGGGCAAAAAAACTTCAATGAACTATTCGGAGGTCATATACACAAATGTTTTATATGAAATAGTAGGTGGTTACATAATTGATATATTTGTTAATTCGCTGTAACTGCCGTATCAAGAGGTGATTGCATTTTTATATACATGTACCTGTTTCGATGCAGAGCAAAACAATGCAGACAGGGTGAAATATTATGGTTGCAGTGGATTGAAGAATTAATCGGTTTATACTTATTCCATGTGCTATTAAGCAAATGTATGGAAACAGTTGGGCTTATTATTGCTTCTCCGCTTACAGATGTTCTATCCGTATGTTCGTTATAGACTCTGTTTACGTCATTGCTATAGCGGACGATGTGGTATATGCTGATGCGTGGATGCTCAAATATTAAAAAGTTGGCCGCTGAAATTAAACAAAAAGTTAAGCAATATGGCAACTTATTAAACTGGATATGATATAGATTATTTGTTCTAAATTAAACTATGCATGTGCTAACAAATGTATAATTATAGTAAAACCCGTATTATACATTATTTTAAATACTCAAATAATACCAGTCATGTAACCAAGATGAGTTGATGTGTACAATGCATGAATGGTAATAGCAAAGAATATATCTATATATTCTCAGTATTGCTGACTAAAACCAGTTGTAGACCCCATACAATTATGTATAATCCAACTTCTCTGGTTACAATTGATTAGCATTCTCGAACATGAGACCTCAATACAATCCCTCGAGATATTAAAACGGCATTGTTGCAGATTTTCCTATTCAAAGACGAAACGAATTAGGTAGGGTTTCCAATGAAAAAGCAATTATTTTAAAGATTTCTTTTAACAAGTTTGCAATGCTTTTATTTTAACGCGATGTTAAATGATGAGACCATATGGTCAAGACGATAAAAGTAAATGTTAATATTAAAGTATACTTTTATACAGAATGTTATATAGCGATATTAAAAAAATCAATTGGTAAAACAATTCCGATTAACAACAACACATGTGACTAAAATATGCATGTTTGTATGGCAATCCAGGTTTCAGGAAATTGAAACCCAGTCGAGTGGCATGGTAGGGAATTTGTAACGAAATTATGTCCCGTTCAAATATGAAAGTTTGCAGTTACTGTGATATATGCTTTAGAAGGTTTCACCCACTTGAATAGGCTCCACATGTACAGACACAATGAGCGAAAGTTCATTGAGTTCCTTAATATGAATTAAATATGTTTTTAAAAATGACGAAAATAAGCAGACACAACAAACAGCAAACAACATTGGTGAAACCCTTCAGGCAGGTGGAAATGTGCCTACAATTATGAGGAAGAATACTAAAAGAAAAGTAGAAAATTGATTCATATATCACAACTTTAAGTAAAATCATTTGTTGTCGATTGGAAGAACGAGTCATTGACACGGTAACATTAACATTAAGTAACATGTTAAACAAAACATTGGAACAAACACCATAACCTTATACTATGCTCAGATTATTAGTAAATGACCACTAACTGGATTGTATTTGTCTTCATGAATATATATTAATATGACGCATAGCATGCAGTCTAAAGTATACAAAGAATTTTACAACATATCATTTCGAAATCGATATCTTGTCTATTCTTCATTAAATTTCCAAATAAAATTTATTGTTGGTTTTAATGTTGAAATGTCGACTCGCGATATTCTGGATGTCATATCGATCCTGTATTCTTTGTATCTTAAGAACAGGTGTTTTCAATAATGCTAACGGAGATATATGCGGATCAGTTCGGATCAGTTCGTTCAGTCCTCGTAATGAGCACTTATAAATTTGATTTGCAATGAAGGTTATCAAGTACACAAACTAAATGTAAGGGCCGACTCATTTTGTTATCAGCAAAGGCGATGGAGGGTTCAGTAATTCTTTGTGCAAAACAATACGCTTGTTTTCCGATTGCTGTCGATTGAGATTTTCGTGTGTGTGAAAACGTTTATTAAAATATTTCCGGAGATAGTCATCAAAACGGGTGGTTCAAAGTAAAAATAAAAGTGTTGTTTGTCGCTTGTTTAAACTTGTAAATATTTCATGACGGGATTTATTCATACTTTAGGTAAAGTGGAACAGCACCACAATAGCTTTTGAAACGAGTTTCATCAAAACATTCCTGAACAGATACATATTCAGCATCATTCAACATTTGTTCAACAAAATATAAATGTTTGCTTATATATTGTTTGTATTGTGTTACTTTTGAGTGGACTTATCAAATACGAAAGTGAGAAACCAAAACATTGTGTTAATTGTTTTATATAATGATCTTATTTATTATTATCTCATAATATACATTTAATAGATACTTTTGAAGTCTTTTAGAAGTGTTTTTCAGCGCACTTATGACATGACTTACAGAAACGATAACGATTAATTAACTGAAATAACATCAATTCGAATAAGTTAAGCATACATTGTTTTCTCATAAAGGTTATGGAATGTTTCCGTAACGAAAGGTATTGAAGACACGTTCCGAGGGTTACTCATAGAACGTAGGATCAAATTAACTAAGTAGACACAGGATACACCACCAGTGGGTTAATGGATATACAACGTGTCTATCAATTTTCAGAAGACTTTCGTTTATTGTTATAGAGGGGAAAACATAGTTTGTTGATTAAGTTTTGACTGACATCATGCAGGTTCGGTATTTGTAAATAAGCTTAAACATCATGATCGTGGTTACTGCTATACATGAAACCTGCTGTAAATAGAAAATGAACTACAATATTTACATATATAACATTTTGAAATCTTCTCACGTCGGCACATGCGCACCTCTTCACTATTTGTAACGTATGTATTAAGTTCGCTTGTTTACCTTTGGGACTTAGGTTAAAAAAATGGTTTAAAAAACGATCAGAGTATGCTGTTAGCATCGTGTAATTATTGTTGCGTCATTTAAAGTGTCCTTTACTTGTAGTATCAATACATAAATTTACTTAAACAGTTGAGACATGCGTATCTGATATAAGTGTGAAAACAGTTATGTATGTTAAATGGTCAACAGATGATGTTTGAACTTATTTCGATTTTAAGCGGCTTTAAAGGTTTATAGTTGTACGAACATTTTAACTATGAAACCTACAATGGTTACCGTTGGACAGTGCGCTCTTTGCTCAAATTGCATAACGTCATATGCCTCATGTAAGTAATACTGGATTGATATAATACAAAATAAAGATTATTACAATTTAAAATAAACACAACTTGAATCACCTTCTTCAATAGTGTGTCCATATTAATACATAAAAGGGTCATCAATCATATGCTCTAAATACTAAGTATTGTGAAAAGACGAACAAGTTATTAAACAAACATGTATAGTAAGAACGTTTTCGAACTATATAATATAAACTGTCTCATCTTTATTTAATATTGTGTTATTGATATTAAATAAATCGTGGTAAACATTGCCACTAATGTGTTCACGTACACGTCTTTATATTTTAATGATTTGTGCACACATCGTTTTCTTTTTACATGGTTTTAAGAATCTGTCATTGGCCGAAGGACGTATGCGGTACCGGTTTATTGAGCAGAATACATATTATAGATATCAATGTACAAGTAATGAGTTCAAAGCTTCAAATGTGTTATTTTGGTACAGCATTAGCTTGAAATTGTATTACTATTCTTAATCCGTCACAAAAGAAATAAATCTAACGCAATTAACTTTATTATTTTTAGATGAAACAGGTTTATATTAAGTATCATAATTAAACATAGTACATGCCACAACTAAACCAAAATTGAAAGTTAAACTAAACAGTAGATTAATAAACTCTGAAAGGAAAATTCAATATACTGTTTCAATAACTACATATCTTCTTCACTTTTAATTTTTGTCATTAGCCATAGTCAAATAAAATTATTCAATTTTCATTCTAGACGTATTTGTACATGTAACTTAAATATAGTTTATATGTAACTTTTTATGTTTAATCAAAACGTCTGAACTTCAGTACATGTTTTGCATATTTACTGGTAAGACGAGACTACATCATTTATCCTGGAGTCGAACCTGAGAACTCCCAACAAAGATTTACGCTGTACCGCTCGGCAATTACATTTGTATATGTATCGTATTCACGAGTTGTAAACAAATTAAAAAAAAAAAAAACACACAATATTCTAACGCATATTGTTGTCTTTTGTCAAAATCGTGTAAACGTATCTGTGAAAATTCATGACTTCGCATTATGATGAACAATATATTTGCATACATTTGCAATGCTTTACACTGAATATTTTTTAACAAAACTCTAATACGTTAAAATATCAGTTCACGAGTGTCATTCTCCTGAAGCTAATGTGAAGTCATAAATATATAAAATGTAATTGCAAGCTGTCAACTAATGCAAAAAACATTCGCAAATGACATCGCTACTAGTAAACAAGTTGTGTCACAGAAGAAATATCAGCGATTTAGTTTACATACACACTGTGCTGTATTGCAGTTGCATCTACGCCGAATGAAATGGTCATGTTTAGTGATTAACGAACTTACATCAAGCGACAGCAACATCGATAAAATGCGTTACAAACCAACATGAGATACATAGCACGTCAAATATATATATATTTGCATAAAAGCAGAGAACGCAGATATTTATACTCCTGTGATAATGCATGGCGTTCATGCGATTATAAATGCATACTCTTTCCTTATTATAATAAGTATGCACTGTAAATATTAAAATAAATACGTCCTTGTTATCTCCCTTGAATGGGCATGTTGTGTTTTTCTGGAGAACAAAATTACAATGTTTTAAATGTGTTTTAGCCTCAGTGTTGGACAATTGTTATAGAAAATGTTCTGTGATATAGTCTAAAATGGAAAACTGGACATTAAAAAATAAGGTATGAAAATACATAATTTGCTTTTGAAGAAAATACATTTTTTTTGTATACTGTTCAAAAAAAATATGGCATCACAATCCTCACAAAAAGAAGACATCACTAAAGAAAAAGCTCAGCACTAATAAATACTATTCAAGACTTTAATGAAAAAATCCATCGATATGCGCGTTGGTTCACTAAAAAAATACACAAATTATATTTTACAAATACAAACATTTTACTTGGACATCAGAAGAAGCCAGAACACTGGGTTTTTACTTCACAAATGATGAAACTCTCAATATAGACAAAAACATTAATCCAAAATTGCAAGCCTTAAAAAATTGTTTAAAACAGTGGCATCACAGAAAATTAACACTTCTCGGAAAAGTCACTGTGGTGAAAACATTTGCCCTTCCAAAAAATATGTACACATTGTCAGCACTCTCAAATGCAAGTCATGAAATAATACAAACAATTTATAAATCTATATTCCAATTTGTATGGGATGGTAAACCTGAAAACATTAAACGAACAACCCTTGTTAAACCAATTGAGCAGGGAGGGCGTAAACTCACCGATATAACCACCTTTTTACACGCAAATAAGGCCAGTTGGGTCAAAAGATTGACAGATTAAAACAATACAGGGCAGTGGAAAAATTTCTATCAGAATGAACTTATTAAATATGATGGAAATCTTGTCTATAAATGATCACTTAATGACAAACATAGTGTTTCAAATTTTAAAAATGTATTCCTCAGAGATGTCATCACTTCCTGGAACAAAATTAGATCGAAAGAAACAGAAGAAAATGTTAATAAAACGAATATATGGAATAACTCGACAATAGAAAAAAATAACCAACATAACTTCTTTTACCAAAACTGGTTTATTAAAATTCCTAGAACATATCTATGACTTTAGGTCAAAAAGCTATTATACATTCGAAGATTTTAAACCCTTTATGAAATATTATCAAAAGATTATCTTACATATTACACACTAATCAAAAGTATCCCAAAAACTTACATACAACAACTTTCTGAAATGGAATTCGTCAATTTCAACAATGACACATTACTTGAAAAGGTACAAAAAACAAAAAACAGTGTGTAAATATTTATAAAATCTTCAACAAACCTTAGAAGAAAATAAAACTAAACACGAAAGAAAATGGGAAGAAATATTGTCCTCCTATGAACAATGTGTAGACTGGAAACATGCTTATATAACACCATTTAAAGCCACCATAGGTAATACTTACGCAATTTTCAATTCAAGATTCTGCAGTGCATATTACCAACAAATTGATATTTGTATAAATGTAAACTAATGCCCTCAAGTCTTTGCATCTTTTATTCAAGTTGTAAGAAAACAATTATACATATTTTATTTGAATGTAATTCTGTCAACCGATGTGGCGGGAGCTGACAGTATTTTTAAATAGTTAACAATTACACATAAATCTCAATGTAAATGATATTGTATTTGGTACTTAAAAAGGAGGCACTTATAATCAAGTGATAAACTATATAATTATTCTGATGAAGTCTTACATATTTAATACAAAATCAAAAGCCGAAAAGCCAAATATTGAGACCTTCAAAAATGCTCTTTGTATGAAAATTATATTAGAAAAGCCAATGGCTTTTGAATAGATAAAATTGATCAACATAATACAAAATGGCACAACTTTGCAATAACACCTTAAAGAATCTTGCCTATATCCTCATCATCTTAGGATGTTTTTTTGTATCTTGTTTATTTATCTCTCTTCATTTTTCTCCCTGTTTGTTTTTGTAAAATTTTGAGAAATTAGTCATACATCTCATGCCTTTTGATGTTTTTTTTTTAAATTGTAATTTTTTAAACGCTAACAAGGATATATAAAAATCAATTACTGAGGAATTCATCTCATTATCAAACACAATAAACACAGACAAACATAGCACTTGCTCATTCTAGTAAGATTTAAGTCGGTGTTAGAATGTAATATATTCGATTGTCTCTCCACCTATAATTTATTGAATAAATGTTGAACGTGGTATATAATATTATTCATTATTGCCGAATAAGGAAGAATTTAATTATATTTAAAGCGGTAAAAAAATCATTGGAATGCAATTAAAAGGTTTAATGCATACTTAATAATCTAAATGTCTTAGCTGTATACTCATTTTAACAGTGTAATATACACGTCTGATATTTATGACGCACGTATATAATAAACGACTGGGGACTGGAAACATAGTTTCTGATTGTCGAAATGGAACGACTTTAAGACGAGAAGTTCAATCTAGGTTGTTCACATCGTTTAAGCTTTTGTAAAATCAAAAGTTCACCGAATTTCACAAAAAAGTTCTAATTGGAAAGTAAATTTCATTACTGACACTCATTATGCAATGGCTTAAGCCTATAGAGAATACTAGAGCCAAGGCTCGTGATTCAGATTTTCTAAGCCTCGCAAAATAAACTTCGCTTTATTCGGCACCGACCTAGTATTCGATTTATCCCATCAATTTTCTTAGTGGTCAATTATTTCTTTAAAAAATATGTAACCGAACCAGCTTTCCGTAATTTATTTTCATCACTTGATTACGCAATTTCTGACGTATCTCGTGTGACGTCATTTTGGTGACGAAACATTTTGGGAAAACAATATGGACGTGGTGGTTTTTTAACAGTGGCTCAATTTCATTTAGCCGCGCGTGATAGCTATATTTCGGCATTGCCGAAATAAAGGAAAATATATTCCATAGTGGTTTATTTCGACAATGCACGTCTTATAATGGGATAAAATATTTGTTCAGATCTACAAACCGGCCTTCAATAGAGGAACGGTTAACAGATGTCCGCACTGAAAGGCATTGAACACACGCTGTGAGGTTTATCCATTACACTTAGCAGCAGATTTACTTAATGGAAAAACTAAATGGTACACATGTAGGTAAATGGATATTTTATGCAATTTGCAGTATATTATTTTGGCAATATAGATAATCCGACACAATGTGTTTACAGCCGTCTAATGGAAAAATAATATGAAACAAACATGCTCAGGTATCGTGCGAATGTATCCATTAACAACATGACATAATATTTTTCACATTATATGAAATAATCAACAGTATTAGGCCAATCAAGCCACGCACATTCTTACTGCGTTACATACATTTTAACGTGTGCACTTTATACCGGAATCAGCTTCTAAAACGCTGTGTGCGGTAAATGCTGGAATGTGTTTTGCAGTTGGTATATTATTGAAAGATAAAAATGAAGTGTATGTGCCAGCATCCACTTACTTAATATCAATGATGTATATTCATTTGGAATATTCGATCAGCTTTAATTGATTTGTTAACTATAAAATATTTTGGTTTGATATAGTAATATGAGGTTAAACAGTATGCATTTAAACAAAACATACAAACTGGCACCCTGTAAAATTTATCAGAAACGAAATCAATCTTAAACAATGTATGACATGTTTTGTGATATGTACAGGTTTCATTTACACAAAGGTCTTTTTCATCGTTGGCAATACAGACAATCATTGATTGTGTCATGAACGATACCTATTCAGTAAATGTAATTTAAAGATTCTTTTTAATTATGTAACCGTACCATTTCTAAAATGTATGTCTCAATCACACTTAAGAATTATCGTTAACGTGAACGCGTTCAAATGTCGTTGCCACAACCCGTATGTTTGGTCATTAACTTTTTCCCCGCTCTGTGTTCAGACCATTGTAAATAAATAAGATAAACAAGTTAATGCAAGGTTGTGTACGTACAAATACGAATAAAGCAACAGGTCGCAAACAATTGTATGTTTTAATTATATAAGCATATGCTACTTCTGGTCTAAGCATTACTTTTTACGATACAACAACTTTCAATGTACTTGTGTTATTTGAACCTTTTTATCAAGAATATGCCATTATCAAAAATTACTCTTGTTAATGTACATAAAACATGTTTTACCGCATGGTTTACCAGGTTCATCGTAAAAAGCACCTTTTACGAAATTTTAATAAAAACATTAAATATCACATTTTAAGATATATGTTTGAAAAAAGCTTTAGTGTCGTGTTGCTGTATGTATATTGATGTGTGCTATATAATATGTGGCACTTGCTTATAGACAAGACATGTGGTAATGATTTTTAATCTCCATATACAGACTACTGATTTCCCTTTATCCCATATTCACATGTATATATTATTGATCAAAACAAATTTCTGAGTCGATTCAGATCACTTTTATTGGAATCTTTTTATGAGAAGATGTGTTCGGTATATGCTGTTATGGATATTTGAAGTTGATATAGAATTTATATATAATCATGAAGTGTATAAAACAACGCCTAGACATTCAATCACCTTTAGTATTGATGGTTAGTTCATACGTTAGGAATAGTATACATTTATTATAGATAATTGGTTGCTGGCCTGGAAATGAATTTTAACGTCTACGATTTTAGATGTATTTCAAAAAAAGGCTAAAAGGTTATCATAGTCTAAAGAAAATGAAAAACGACATGACATGTTATATTGTATTTTACTGAGCATGAGATTCATTATATCCTTATAAACTCAATCACCACAATAACGATTTATTAGCTTATTTAATAAAAATAAAGACAACCTTTGTCAGTGTATGTATAAATCATAAACCTATATATCAATTAAACATGCAAATAATGTGCAACAGTTTATGATTCAAGGTTCGAAATATGATTGACATGTGGTGTTCGCAAAAAATAATGTTTATATTCATATACTATTTGAAACATATTTAACCATGTATAATTTATAAATATTATGTTATATATGTTTTATTTGTAAAATTCGTAGTTTGTTTTAATTTCTGTTGTTCATTTATAAAACAAAATGAAACACCATAACGATCATTCGTATCCTAATTGTTATATAGTTGTATTTATTTCTGTATTGACTACATTTGAGTCATAATAAAAACGTTTATTTTGTTAAACATGTTAATAATTATATTAATCATGTTTGTGATTTTGTATTCCAATCTCACTGGAATTTTTGACAGACACCAACGAATTTTATGAAAAATTATATTTCTATTAACACAAGTTTTCTGTTTTGAAACAAGTGTAATGTTGTCATTTTCAACGAACCGTTAACTATGTGCATGCCACTTTTTCCAGTTCATTAATCAGAAAGTCAAACATATTGATAACATATTTGCGAGTTATGAACAAACCTTGATGTTATTGGCCTCAGGAACTGATTTGTATAAATAGCATCGCTGGGAACATTAGCTATCAAACGAAATGTTTATCGCATTGGAACTCCATTCCGGCGTATAACATCAGGAAGAGATAAATTATTTGTGGTAAAACAGATTATATTTACATATACTTTCATTCTTGATCTTCGACTCGGTGTGGTTTATTTCAATGACAAATTAGATATCATATTTTTAAATTGAAAAGGCAGATGGTTTACTCACACAGACGTCATTTGGATGTGGTCTGTAATATTTAAGCTATTTGCGGAGTTAATTACAATAAATCAACTGCGGCGTTTTCTTTTATAACCGTTTCAGGTCATTAAAAATTTGTTATTCCCTTTGATGTGTATTTTGCAAAAACGGAATATGTCAAATATGAATTGCATATTATATTATTGAACATACATCTTCAGTAATAAAATGGAGATAGAAACTAATTTGTTTTAAAGCTTGTTCTATTAAATACCTATTTAACTGCAGTTTGTTAAAAAAAATGACAATTTACTTAAGCTAATGTACGGTTCTCGAATAATAAAGGTGCAAAGGAATATGCTTAAATAGCATGATATTATTTTTTTTATTTTTATATTTATTATTCCAAAGAAATTTTGAAAATAAACACACACAAATTTAAGCCACTGCTTTTGCAAAAGATACAGTGTCAATACCACATCATGCAATACAAAATTAAAACTGTATGCAAACCTCCTAAACCAGACACATTTCTATCGCTCATCATTGTTACCACATCGATGTTAATATATCACACTCTTAAGACCATTGTTCGTCAATTGATCTCTAGGATGCCAAAGGCATGGTTCATTGATACGTCTTGCATAGTATATTGGAGGAAACACGATTGTTCACTTACTTGATAAAATAGGCGTACGCCATCTGTATGGGCTTTATTATTTTATACATATATCAGTTATTATATCAATAAGTTCCGTTCTGAATTTGTATTTATTTGTTTTTGACACGCCTTAGATATGCTAGATAAAATATGCGGTTTAAATTCTCCAAGAGCATTATTACAAAAAAATGTATTAAGAACACTTTTTAATTTACAAACTGTTTTTGCGCTCGTAATATGATAGGAAAGGATAGGATAGACTGCAATTTGATGGTATAGAAAGTGATCATCGATTAAAATGAAATTGAATATAATGAATAGAATCGAATGAAATCCAATCCAATCCAATCAGATAGAAAAGAAAAAAAATAGAATAGAATAAAAAGGAATATAATAAAACACGTTTTCTGTTCAATACAATTACTTTTCTTCATAAATATGCGTGTAAGGTTCGAGGGCAGCCCACTCCACACCGTACAGAGTTTACAAGCAATACATGCATATTTAAACATATTTGAAACATTCATTCATTTTGCATTATACTTTAAACCATATTTGTTAAATGAATACTTGAAAATACAAGACGATTAAGTTCCTAAGCACATCTACAAGAAAATAGGTAAAAGTAGTTCACATTCTTTACATAGACGCAAATCATTGAAATAGTTAATTTTATTTAGTACAATACAATGCCAGAACATGTACGATTTCACTGCTGAATAGAATGGATTAATCCATACTGCTGAATATTTCTTAACATTATGCCGAAGAAGAACGTTGAATGTGACATTAATAAATACTCGTGTAACATATGGTCACTTCTTAGCTTTTTTGTGAGCTGTAAATCACAAAAAAGCTTCAACTCTCCAGTGAAAATGCGTATCAGATTTGGATGGGTTCAGAAAGGTATTTGGACATAGTTTCCAACACATTTCGAAAGTTAATGTATTATCTGCTGATGATTCAAATGTTTGCATTTAAAGGTTAATGAGAAAAATAAAGGCATGGGTTAATAGTCTGATTATGATACTAGATAAGTCGTTCGTTTACATTCGGCGCAATGTGCAGCCACGGTACATTGGTTTATTTCCCTCACAGGTACCCATTTATATTCATGGGGGGAGAGGAGCAAGCGTGGTATTAATTCTGTTCTCACGAAATGTCAGTGGTCTAAGTGGGATTCGAACCCGGGACATTCCGATTACTAGACCAGCATCCTACTATTAGGCCACGATCCCACATTTAATAACATAAATTTGGTTGGTTTGATAAACTGGAGTGAAAATAACAATGTTTCTGTTAAGAACAGTGTTACGATTTTTGCTATAAAGTTATTGTGAGATTCAGAATTGAGAAGTATTTAGGAGAAACACACAGTTTATTGAAACTAAATACCAAACCGATATGTCAACATAGAACTAAAGTATACCGATTGAATTCAAATTTGTCGCAATCGTGTATCCGCCGAAAGCGCATATTCTTTGTGGCAGGAAGAAAATAGTGTTTGCCATTCTACAAATCTGGCCCGTGTCCACAGCATGCGGCCTACTAACAGCTCTGTTGGTACATTGGCTTATCCTAGCCCAAATGTACACTTCAAGCACTGCTCCATCCATTTTCCTGAACTTCGATGTCATACATGTATAGTGATCGAATATTCACAGTTCCTGTTATACTACTTCGTTCCTGTTACTGTGCAGATAGACCTTACGCTGTGATCGATCAGAAACTGTACGCAAGAACTGAGGAGCTTCATGGGCGCCTTCAGATGAGGAAAGATAAGACATTGAAGAAAGAAAAAAAAACAATCATCGGATACAATTTAAGCAAGGAAAGGTGTTGTGAAAATGTTTGTTTTAATTGTTCTTGTTTAAATAATCTGCTACGCGCCACCGCAAATTTCACTTATTTGCGACCAAACCATTTCAACCCAAATGGTCCTTTCGTGCTTTTAGCATTAACATTTCAAACTGAAATCCTATTCTGTATAATATATTAAGTCAGAACTTCAGAAAGAACTTCAAGAAATACCAATTATATTTACAGTCTCACCAAACGAACGGAATATCAAAGAGCATGCCAGGACTCGAGTCATGAATCCAGGATAATTTCCCGGAAGTTTGGATCCGTCATGAGTCGGTCGACCACATTTGGACGAGTGTAAAATGGATTGGGCATTCTACATTGAAAACCTGAAAATTAAAACTATGAAACGGTAACGACATTGAATATTTGTACAAGACATAAAGTATACCATTAAAGCTTAAAAGAAATACAGAGAAATAGAGCCATGATGTATCATTAGTGTGTCAACACATTTTGTTCAGGGGTTTTATTGAATGATTATTTTTTAATGAAACTGGGTGGGGGAATATTGTCACTTTGTTCATTATGAGACGTTTTCTGTTTGGTTAAGGTTGCAGTTCAAACAGACTTTGAATATTGGGCGTTTAGCATTATGTTCGTGATTTATCATCACGTTACGTTTAATTGCCTAACCTTGACAGATAATTAGTGTGTTAATGGGGCGATTATAATTTAGTTCTTAGTTAGTATCATATCACGTTCCTTTTAATTGCCTTATCTTGATAGAAAAAATGGTGTGTTTATAGTGTTTGACTATTACCATCAAAATGAGTATATCATTGCCATCTACATTTTATTTATGCATTAATTTACCCCATTAGTAATAAAGGTACATATACACATTTAAATCATTGGAGCAAGGTAATGGTAATAGTCAATAAAAAGCGAATAATATTTTGGTGTTTGAAAATATAAAAATGGAGACAATTTTGTGATGCACAACCCTCACTTTTATTTTGTTCTTTCCGTAGATATTGCAATCGAATAAACTGCATCTGTATTCAATATCCTCCGTTCCTTCCCGTGCCCCGCCCCCCACCCAATCAAGTGTGTTTCCAGTAAACGTGTGCAAAAATGCTCTTTCTTTATTATTTCTTTGGCACAATATATTTCATTTTAATTTTCCGCAACGATATCTATTCAGAAGACACATGAAAACTAAATTGGTAAATGAATATGTGCTGAATATATTGTACCACAAAAAAAATAAAAAAATAACATTATGGATCTGTTTAAATCTATGTTACCATATCGTTACCATATCATATCTAGCGTTGACATTTTGGCTATTGCTATAAGGAACACTGATTGTGTATGTGTTAACTTTATTTCACGAAATACTTTACGCAATATTCGTTGATTTTGAGTGTTAATGGGGCTTAAAACAAAAGTATAATTCTTTAGCATATATGGATCAGCGTTGCCTGTTTTGGTTCTAGCAGTTTTTTCGTTGTTTAATTGGCGTTCGTCAACAACGTTAATTTATCAGCAAATGCTTAACATATACAATTATTCCAATGCAAATGATTATTTATAACGAATCCAATGGATATTTTTAACTAACCAAAATGAATTATAATTAAATAATCCAGTTTTGCTTATAATCTTGACTAAGATACAAATCACACACTTTTTTAAGATATCGGACTCCAATATTGAATAAATGGATGTATTGAAAATATATATTCAAATTGATACCACATAAACTTCTTGAACGTTAATGCATTTCTAGTGACATTGACACATTGTGCGCATTTTACCAAGCATTTGGATCCGTCATGTGTGGCCATTATGTCCCCTGATGGATTCACCGCTCAATCTCATTTATAACGCAATAATATTATAATCCAAACGTCTAAAACAACTGCTTAAGATATCAACCTAAACGTTTATATTGTTTATGATTAAGATAGTTATCTACAGAGTTCCATTGAAATCATTCATCTTCTGGACCACGTGCGGTTGTGTTTTATTGTGCTGCGAGTTCGAACGATAGTGTATGCGCATAATAAAGATTTTCTTACGCATATAACTTTGTCTTACAACCATTAGATCGGAAAACATGCTTCTAAAAAAATATTTGTTCGGAGTTAAATAAAGCGTGGGTATGCAATGAGACGATTGCAGGCTGGTCAATCGTTAAGGCATCATCGTTTAGTATATCTACAATTAAATTCGCAAAGCACATTTTTGATCTTAAAATACTAATCATAGGCTATTTTTCTGCAATTTTTCGATTATTTAAATGCAATGTGTTGGTTTTCTTTTTATTATTTCCATTATGTACATTGTTAGCATTTAGATGTATTATTTAACATGTATAAGTAATACATGACATTCACAATCAATTTGCATTGCATCTTGACAGTTCTTTTTCTAAAGTTAAAAAACAATATCAGAAGGTTAAATTAAATCATGGAGATTGTAATAATTCTTGATAAGTAAAAAATATATTTGAAACTTTTGATTTGTGATGATGCGAACGTTTCAAATTTTTGGTATGTTTTAACTGAAGAATTTAGTAATAATTATAATGTTTTTTTTCTTACACAACTGTTTGCATGTTATTATTACTTGACATGACAAATATATGGACAATTGGTCGGGCTTATTTAATATACATGTATATTACAATAAATGAATATAGTAACAACCAGAAGTTGTGCTTGATCTTTATTTAATTATAATTCACGTTTGGAAATGAATACCCTCTTAGGTTACATTTAACTTTGTTTACAACTCGGTTACGCAAGAATGTTACCGACGCAAACACAACTACTCAAGAGATAACAATATCAAACAGAGTCACGATATTCTGCTCAATACTTCATACGCTTGGTGGTGGTAAATATTGACTCTCGCGAGTCAAGCCTGTTTTGTTTACTTTGATACAATAAATCAAGTCAATTCAAAGAAATGAAATATTTACCAACAAGATATAAATACATGTTATATAATGCAATTGACCCTATTTCACATTATCTAGTTCTTTATGCATTATATATTGATATAGTTAACTGTTGAGAACAATACAAATGAAGAAATATTACAGGATTTATTGGGAATTACCAATTTTAATTTACATTTGGGTTTGATTTATCTAACAACCTGATGGTAATTTTTCTTTTTAATTTTAGAGTTCAAGTTTACATGTAGACACTAGTTAAAACATATATAACATTTGATTGTGACAACAATTAAATACCTTTTCTATTTGACACAAGACACATATCATAAATTTAAATATGTTGTGTGAAATAAAATGTTTTCTTGCCGAGATTCTATGTCTTTCTTGCAACAAATAGTAGAGCACACTTAACTTTGAGTGCAAAATTACGTTCAATATAAAGTACTTAGTTTCTTATTGTTATCTTTGGATAAAACCTTCATTTGAAACAAAACTGAGTTGACATTGCGGTCATAAGCCGATTGTTGACACGACATTTGTTATAATTGATACCCCAGTTACTTCACAATTAAACCCATGTAACCAACTATGCTCAGTCCATAAGTTCAATGACTTTAATCAAGCGACGCACTTCATAATATACGCGTTTATAATCATATGCATATAAGTGTTGTGCTATTTGATATCTATGTTCGACACCTTTCGGTCATATGTAGCTAAACAGACAGTCGTACATCGTTTGTTTAACAAAACCGACATATACAACGTTCAGCTTCTGAATAATAACACGATTCCAGGTAACAACCTAATTACATTTTTTATGAACGGTTGCAAGAAAAACTTAGTCCGGTTTCTTAAAAAGCATGATCAGTACACAATATTAACAGCTTTGGCGAATGCCATTTTTCATTTAACAATTAATTCATTCATAAGACTTACAATTAATATTAAATACCAAAACGATGGATAATTAATTGATACTTATAAAACAATTTACCATAGAGCAGATTTAAACACGTATAACAATAAAAATGTAAACATTTTCCCGACAGTTAAGTTTTGAAAAACATGAAACTTTTTTTTAGGATTAAAATCATAAGTGTCGACTTATCGATATATTACCAGTTGGCATACAAAGCAATCACTTTGTAAATGTGCGTCTTTAGTAATGGTAATTTAGCCAAAAACATGTCTTGCTTAATTGAATGTACTGATGTACATTTGAACTTAAATTGCAATAATAAGTAATTCAGTTTATTTAACAGCAGCATATAATTTGTGATGATTAAAATTAGTGTATCATAATCAACAGTGGACGCAATACACCAAACTAATGTTTTATAGCATCGTTATGTACTTAGATATCAACATTGCACATATTTTTTTATTTTTTTTTCCAAATGATTATTTATCTTATTGCGATAACGATCTACAGTGTCTCTTACAGTACCTTGTTTCATGTTGCTCCGTAGCGCAACAACTTGAATATCACTGTCTGAAAGCAAGCACGTACTAAGGCTATAACATTTCAATTACATTGGGATTAACCCGAGAAAGAAATGGTGTTTTCGTACTTTTACCATTTGTTGGCTATAACACAATTGTGTTGACCCAATACTTCTGAATGATCGGCAATGGTATTTTTGCGACCATCCAGATTGCGAAATAGAAATTCTTTTTTCATATTTAGCACAAATTCAAACATTTTAACTGTTTGTTCTCAAAATTGCAATTGTATACCTATACCCTTTTTTTAATTAATGTTAATTGAAATTTATTCTGTTTATATATTTTATACTGTATTGATAAAACGCATCTGTTGCGTGAACCATACCTTATCAGTTTACTGGCTGACGTGACATCCAGGATTGTGTGATAGGTCGTTACTCTTTCTCGCAGCCTTGCGAATCAACATGTCAATAAACACTGAAAGTACAAAAGATTACGTAAATAACACGTTCAAATTGGACAAAATCTGTCGACCACTGAAAGTAATTGTTTGCTTGACATGATTGACTTCATAGTACGAAAAACCCATATTAAAGCCAGAATATATTGGTTGAGTGCAATTGTTCATTGTACAAAACATTTAATAAACTCGGCAAAAATTCACATAACGTAACTTGGATAAGGCTGTCGTCACGCGGTCTTATTTGACAAAAGATATTGACCACTTAAAATATTGTATTGCTAGCAGCTTTGACTTAATTAAACTTAACTGCACCAAATGATGACCGAAAGAAACATCGCTTTTCATGACAGCATCCGGTCAAAGAACATATTTGACAGTAATATAGATATGACATGGGCTTGTCTGAATAATTTGTACAAATCAATTTACTACAAATATGTAAACGTGTAAGTGGATGGGTAATGACGCTTTTCTGTAGGGTCAAAACAAAAAGAATATCATTATAAACATGTCTTTATTGAATAGTTAACGTGTTTAAACATATGTACAATACGTTGACATATGATAATTGATATTTTTGCAAAAACGCATACTTTTTTGTTGAAGTCAACTTAAACGTACGGGAATTAATTACGCCATTAAATCGATTTGACTAAATAGTTGTCGCATTGGGGTAGTTTTGGTTAAAAAAAATCTAAGTATATTCACGACTGAACTAAGTAAATGCAACACATATAATCAGCTTCATATATTGAAAAGCAATTCAATTTTTTGCTTGTTGGCTGCAAAACATTTACCAAGAGAACACGTATCAAACCACAAAGTATTACAATTTTCGATAGAAATTTCGGAGAAACTCAATGAAATGTAATTTCAACTTATAAATAAAGTATACCAATTTATTTCAGATTTGTCGCAATCGTGTATCCGCTGTAAGCACATATTCTTTGCGGCAGGAAGAAACTAGTGTTTGCCATTCTACTAATCTGGCCCGTGTCCATATCATGCGGCCTACCAACGGCTGTGTTAAATACATTTGCTTATCCTAGCCCAACCTGGTCTTCCAGCACTGTTTCATCAGTTTTCCTGAACGTCGATAACATATAGTGTTCGAATATTCGCAGTTACTGTTACACTTTTTTTCGTTCTAGTGACTGTACAGATAATACTGTACGCAGTGATCGGTAAGAAACTCTACGCAAGTACTGAAGAGCTTCATGCGCGCTTTCAGATGAGGAAAGATTAGATATTGAAGAAGGAAAAAACTAAATCATCGGACACAATTAAAGCAATGAAAGATGTGGTTAAAATGCTTGCTGCAATTTTTCTTGTTTATATAATCTGCTACGCTCCACCTCAGATTTAACTGATGTACGCAACATTTGCGACCGATCCATTTCAACCCACATGGTCCTTTCGTGTTTTAAGCATTATTATTTCAAACGTCAATTCAGCCGCGAATCCTATTCTGTATAGTACACATATATATATACTTCAGAACGAACTCCAAGAAATACTTATTTTATTTATGTCTCATCAAACGAACGGAATATCAAAGAGCATGCAATCACTCAAGTCATGAATCCAGGATAATGTCCCGGAAGATTGGATCAGTCATGAGTCGGTCGACCACATGTTCAGGAGTGTAAAAGAGATTGGACATGCTACTTTAAAAAAACTGAAAAGAAAACTAACTATACTGAAAACT
Organism: Dreissena rostriformis; assembly: GCA_007657795.1. Taxonomy (NCBI): domain Eukaryota; kingdom Metazoa; phylum Mollusca; class Bivalvia; order Myida; family Dreissenidae; genus Dreissena; species Dreissena rostriformis. The sequence goes on along the minus strand of VMBQ01000003.1, from coordinate 145,633 downwards.
ACAAACAATATGGATATTTAGATTACACTATAAAGCGGTCACCACATTGAATAGTTGTACAAGACAAAAAGCATACCATTAAAGCTTGACAGAAATACAGAAAAATAAAGCCATGACGTATCGTTAGTTTGCCAACACATATGTTTTCGTTTTGTTTATATTGAATGATTCATTGGTTATGAAACTGAGGAGAAATATTTTCTATTTAGTTGATGTTGCAGTTCTAACAGACTTTGAACATTGGGCAATTAGCATTTAGTTCGAGATTTCTTATCATATCAATTTCCGTTTAATTGCCTAGCCTTGATAGATAATTAGTTTGATAATTTGGCGATTGGCATTTTTTCTAAGTTACATGTATTATCATATCAAGTTCCTTTTAATTGCCTAATCTTGATAGAAAAATTAGTGAATTGATAGTACTGTGTATGACTTTCAAGACTAAAATAATTATACCATTGTCATCTTCATTTAATGCATGCATTATTATTCCCCATTAGTAATAAATTAGATATACACATTTGAGTTATTGGAGCAAGGTAATAGTAATATTTAACCAAAAGCGAATTATCATTCGTGTTTTAAAACAAAACAATGGAGACAATTGTGTGATATTTTCCCTCACTTTTATTTTGTTCTTAACGTAGATATTGCAATCCAATTCAGTTCATCTGTATTCAAGAGAGAAATCCAGGTAATTCGTTACGAACAAGATTTTGAATCACATTAATATTGACATAACGCTCTACATTTATATTATTTTACAAGCTAATGTGTACCCTGATGACCCGTTAAGCCTAAAGATCTGACAAAAGAAATATGTGTCATAAGCAAATGTTATTAAGTTATTACAAATGCTAAATGTATGTTGTGCGTCGCCGTGGCGTAGTCCAAATGGTTTCCGCCCGGCAATCGGGAGGTCCCGGTTTCGATCCTTAAAGTGGGAGCGTTCTTTCGAGCTCCCAAAAAGACACCAAGTATTGGTTCTACCCAAGAAACGGACTCAATAGCTTTTCAATAGACTTAGGCTTTCGATGCAATCGAGCTTAAATAAATAGGTTTAACCAACATCGTATTTATCTACAGTTATGTAACACTCTGCTAGTTAAACCGATTTAAATTAACGTCTACGTATTAAACACATTTTCATTGCGATATAGTTATCATTATAAATTCTTTAAGACTGAGCGCTCATGTAGTTTTCCGATCATCACTAGTATTTGTATCCTACAATTGAACATATGCTGAACAGCATTTCAACATTTTTCAAACGAGACAGAGTCAAACCGAAGTGTTTGCATTTACAAAAAAGTTTCGACAATACAAAAAGGATAGTTGAAACATACCCAGTTGGAAGAGCACATAATAAAAAAAACATGTGTTTGGAATCGTATAGTACGTTTACGACACATGTATTGCAAATTCTGAATGTGATGATAATTTTTTTTTTTTAATAATCATAACATCTGACACACGTGGAATTAGAAATTGTTACTGCCAATGTCGCATCCAGCATTCTAGTATTGGCAGTCAAAGCAGTTCGAGCAACCGTTAGTATGGTGCCCCAAATAGTTGCTTTGTAAAAAGGGGACGGAATGCTGTTTTGTTTTAATTGTTATCAATCCAACTTTGGATACTAGTATTCTGTATGTTTAATAAACGCTGTTAAACCTATGTCTGCTTATATATGAAAACGATGTCTTTTTAATACAATACGAATTTATTATTTTATATTTGTGAACATGTTTAAATTGAACTGTTTATATAACGTGTACAACCCTGATGACAAGTAAACAACACTCATGATTGTAAAACCGTCATATTATCCTGCGAGCAATTTAAAGAGTAACATTACAGAAAGTCGTATTCAAAACACGTTTCGCGTAAGACGATAATAGGCCGAAAACCAATTTAGTGCTTAGGATTTTTGAAACGTTTAATGTGTTTTTTATTGGTTTCTTTTATGACTTCAACGTTATTTGAGCTTATGCGGGTTTAAGCAAAGACATACGGGATTAATAAGCCGTTTGAACTTGGCATATATAATTACGAAGTTGTAAAGGGACTGTAAACCACCAATGACGAATAAAGAAAAGTTCTAAAATACCTTTTTTTTTTACAATTATTAGTTTTTATCGATTAAAATATTACGACTGGTATATAACATAACTTAAATTTTTTATTTTTTTTTTATTTTTACTTTATTTTGTATTTATTTATTTTTACTGGGTATGTCTACCAGGTAGCTACTAGTTTACTATAAATAACGCAAGTAGATTGATCATCATCGTCACGTGGTAAACCCAGGAATGCAAATTGTGCATGTGTAGTCAATTGTATATATTTAATATATAAAATGATCAATCTACTTGCGTTATTTATAGTGTGTTTATCGTTATGTCACCTATTTTCGCGATGTACTTTCGATTTCACATCGCGAAATTTTATTACCGAATATACTGAAAATATTATTTTTAATGGGAAAATAACCCCAAACTAATGTAAACCGTTTGTTTTTGCAAGACCTCACATGTCTAGATGCAAATAATGCTCGACATACCATGACCATGTAGTTTAAATGTATTGTTTTACAAGTATCGCTTTTACCCTCACCATGTTCTGTCAATTTTTATACAATCAGTATTTTTGATGAAACACCACATGGGTGTGCTAATTTGAGGATGTAAGTTTTTAATTAAATGCACATTTTTACTCAATGTGGTTCGATCCCAGGTGCGGTTATTTTTTTATTTTTTTATTTTTCTTTCCTTGTTTACTTTCATTCTTGTTTTATTCTGGAGTTATTTAGTCCCGTTGTTTACATTTATCAATATAAAGCATTTAATCACAAACTTCATAACATGCCGAAATCTGGGAACAATGCCCCGGAAGGTAATTGATGATTAAGGTCAAATTTGATACTGTATGGTCTTATGTTTGTGATTTAATATTGTATTATTTTTTTTTTATTTGGGTAAGCTGTTGTGATCCCAGTTAAGATTGTAAAACAATTCATATGTTTATGTATATTTCTAGCAATCTATGTACTGGTCATTGCGTTTTGCGCCATTGATGTTTTTTATGAAATTTTACATAGAAGTTGGGGATTGTTAAAAGTGCGGTGACCCCCTTTTTAAAATTTTGTTTTATGATGATAACACGCAGATGAGCATATCTGAGCAGTTTCGCACAATTCTATTTAACAGAACGTTTTTGAATTCCATTTATGTGATTAAAATAGTAAAAAAATGACGATTTGTTGGGTAAAATCAATTTTATAAAAAATTACATTTCTTAAATTAAGCCGTGTGTACTCCATTTAATTGGTAGTGTGTGGTTTAATTTAATGGTATATGCTGTATCTTAGCTTATATAATATCAACATGATGCCAATTTCATATGTTATTAATAACTGTTTACTGAGAGATTTTTCAGTTTCAATGATAAAACACATGTTATATTATGGTGAATAAAATCAAAACAAGACTAGTGACCCTATGTTTTGATTTCATGTTTCATATAGCATTTGTATGTATTCCTTAAATATAAATTTTGAACAAAATCTATTTGATGGAAAAAAAATCAGCAAAACTGCTTAAAAGACAGTTGTATATAGTTTGTATAAATGATAATAAAAAAAGGTTAAGTTACTGAATAATAACTCTATTCCAGGTCACAACCGTATTATATTTTCTATAAACGGATGCTAGATACATTTAGTTATAAAATAATTCAACATTAAGCAGATTTGCACACGCTTAACAACGAAAACGTTACATTTGCATGAAAGGTTAGTGTTGAAAAAACATCAAACGTTTTTTTTTTGGATTAAAAGCATAAGTGTCTACTGATGGAAATATTACACGTTGGCAAACGAATCAATCATTTAGTCCATGTTCGTCTAAAGTAATGGCCATTTAGCCAAAACATATCTTGTTTAATTTACTGCACTGCTGTGCGTTTGAAATTAAATTGCAATACTAATTAATTAACTTTATTATACAGCGGCGTATATTCTGTGATAAATATAATTATTGTATCATAATTAAATGTGGACAGAATACACGACACTTAATATGTTGGTGTAATGGTATAAGTAAGATGGCACCACTTCTTTCGTGGGTTAATCCCTACGTAATTGATAAGGAGCAGCCTTAGAACGTGCTTAATTTCAGATAGTGATTAATTCAAGCTGTCGCACTACGCAAAATGAAACGAGGCACTGTACGATACACCGTAGATCATTATCGCAGTGACGCAGCACTTGTACGCTTATACCAATTTCGACTTCTGTTAAGCCAATTTCTGCGATAAAAAGGCCATTCGGTGTTGTTCGTTTGTGACTGATATACCCTTAAAGTCGTTATATATTCATTTTACGTGATAAAAATATTTGCGTCAACAGACAATTTGGAACATTCTGAATTGTTGATGCACAAACGTTGAAAGTTCAGGAATGACATTGTACAATTATGTAGACTGATTTCCGAATATATAAGACTACATTTGATATAGAAATATCATTCTCTTAATTAATTTCTGTTTAAGTAACACACGAAAGCAAATAAGAAGTTCATAAGTCCTACAGCTATTATTATGAGTTTTATTAAAATCCTTAAATATAAAAAGTAATGCTTGCATACTTAACTAGAGCATACAACGGTTTTTTTGGTAATAAAAGGAAAAGCTGTCTTTAACGTTGTGAATATCTTTACAATAAAAGCTAAGGGAACAATCAACCAGCATTTGTGAACAAGACAATTGTGATAGAATCCCGCGAGTTATCAAAAAGGCAGTATTGCAGAATGCCCTATCAAAACACGCAGCCCATTAACGAAACATAACATGACACAAACAAGTGTATTCATGACTTTGGAATATAAAATAAATGCTTTTAGTTCAATTAAATATTAAAAGATCTCAAAATCAAAAAGATTTAAACTTTTTAAACAAAAATATTTTACGATACATCGAAAAAGCATCAACTGCAAGGTGGCATGAATTTAATCATTTGGCAAAATTTAAAAAATATATGTGAATGTTGATATCTAAGTACATAACGATGCTATCAAACAATCGATTTGACCCGATTCTTCTGAATGTTCGGCAATATGACGTGAGTATATATATTTGTTTGACATTCCAGCATTCGTGAAATTAAAATTTTCCCCGAACACTTAACTTGGGTGGGGATCATGTATAGATACTTTCCCCATTTTCTCTAATTATAGTAAGAAATGTGTCAATAACTGGACAAAAAGAACTAAGAACGTTTAAACCGTTTGTATCCGCTTCGTCTGTCCAGGAAAGGTGAGACTAGGTTAATTGACCGTCTTTATATGAAACAAATAAACTGATTGCAATTTAAATAATACGTATATATGCATGGTTCCCATGGGATGAATAATCTACAATGAAGTAACCAAAACATACTATTCTTGTTCATATTTAGCTCAACTTCAAACATATTGCCTGTTTGTTCTCAAAATTGCAGATGTATACATATGAGCATCTCTGATATTTTTTTATGAAATGTAAATTGAAAAATATTGTGTTTATATATACATTTATAATCGTACATTATAATTTATTGTATTGATAAAACGCACCTGTTGCGTGTACCACACCTTATCATTTTACTGGCTGATGTTAAATCTAGGATTGTGAAATAGGTCGTTACTCTTGGTATCGCAGGCTTGCGAATCAACATGTCAACGAACACTGAAAGCGCAAAAGATTATGTAAACGACATGTTCTAATTGGACAGAATCTGTCGACCAGTAAAGGTAGTTTTTTCCTTGACGTCATTGCCTTCAGTGTATTCCAAACCCATATAAAAACTAGAATATATTGGTTGTGTACAATTGTTCATTGTAAAAAAAAAATAATCGGCAAATATTCACATAACGTAACTTGGATTAGGCAGTCGCCACGCGGTCTAATTAGTCAAAAAATGGTGACCACTTAGGATATTTTATTTCTAAAAGTATGCCTTTATTGAACTTAACTGCGCCACATGATGACCGAAACACACCAAACGTTGCTACTAATGACATTATCTGTTCATAGAACATATTTGACAGGTATATATATATATTAAATGTCATGGGCTAGTCTGAATAATTAGAACGTGAATTTGTTGAAGTAATCTTCAACGTACTGAAATAAATTTAGCAGTTTTATCGCATTTGACAACATATTACTAAATAGTGGTGGTATCGGGGTCGTTTTTGTTTGACACATTCTAACGATATTTTTTATTCAACTTAGTTCAACGAATTTTTTTTATAATAAAGCGTCATTAAATGAAAGCAATTTATGTTTTCGCGTTTTGGCTGCAATACATCTACTAACAGAATAAGTATTAAACCACAAAGTATTACACTTGTCGAAAGAAAAACTCAATGAAATGTTTAAGGGACTGTTTTTACGCCGTAAACTGTTCGTTGTCGACCTAAAAATAATACATACTGATAAGTTGTCATTTTATACAACCAGAGGCTAAAAAAAGATGGCAAAAAATATACACATAAATGCATGCAAATTCCAAATAACCTGACAATGAACTGATTGGTTGTTACGTCGACTGCTATATGGTCGTAGACAAATCAATATTCGACACACTGTTATCATGGTGTATTTGTTTCCAATACTCTTAACGGAAAGGAGATATATTCTGATCAATTCGTTAGGTTCGGTCATGATGGCTTAATAATGTTATTTTACGAGACGTTTATCAAATACACCAAGAAATAGTAATGGTCGACATATTATGTTATCAGTTATGGCAATGGTGGGAAACTAGTTCTCTAGACAAACACACTACAAAAAGCAACATGTAGATATGTGTATGTTTTTAAATGCATTTTCAAAAATGCAAAGCATTATTGTTGAACCGTTTGATCTAGGATATCGTTGAAAATCCAATCGTTCGGGGTTCACTGTAATTTTAAGCTACTGGTATTCTTCATATTTTACATTATAATATTATCATTTCATCGTATTCGCATATCAATAAATGTATTTAATTGCATCGCGCGGTACAGATGAAAAATTCTACACAGGTTTATATATACTTTGTCATAAAGATAAGTTATTTTATTAGAAAGGTACCGATGTTGTGAAGTAATGGCAAATAAGACCATTTGTACATTGGTATAAGATGTAAGTGAGTCGCGATGGCCCAAGATCAAAAGCAACACCTTTTTAAGGAAATTGTATAAAAGTTTATATAGCAATAAAATAAAATCTAAACTGTAATTAATTTATAAAAAAAAGTTTGTATAGTATTAATCAGTTTCAGTTTCATTAATAAAATACTGGAAAATCGAAAACGCTGATAGAGTATGCTTGCTTTTAGAATACTTTATTATGGCATGAAAATAGTTATGCTATGCGCGTACATAAGGTGTTTATTTGACATGACGTAATGGTCTTAAAGTAAACAAATGTGTGTATTTATTGATAAAATAAGCCACATCCGTTTCATTGGTTATGTTATGATGATGAGAAGATGATATAAACACAATTTGCAAGTTGCATATATAATGATGGTTGCTTGGTAAACAGCAGTTTCATAATGGACATTATGAACAAAAATGTGACTTTACACAAAGAGTACATTTTTACAACACAATCATATATAATTTTGAATCCAATATGCAATTTACAAAGACATTTATTTTTCATTTTTTCCACCATGTTTGACATTTACATGCACATCAGTAACTTTGCATACACGAGACATCAATATTCTGCCCATGAGATTTGCGATATTGAGCAATTATTTGACGCATGTCGTTGTGCCGACGGCGAAAGTCGAGATCAGAAAATACATTAAGAAATTAAATGAGTAATAGGAGGTTTGCTTAGCAATGAGACAAGATACCCGTTTTCTTACAATTGTATCACATGTATTAGCTTGTTTTAATAGACGGTTAAATTACTGTTGCAATAAGTAATGTAAACTATAATTGGCAAAGCATGACATCGCATTTGGTTAAAGCCATGTATTAGGTATTCTTATGGCTTCCAAAGCGTGAGTTTGATACTCGCTGGGATTTTATTTTATCTGACTTTGTGCTTCTTTTTTAATTTCTCATTTTCTCTAAATAATATATAACATTTATCTAAATTTCTTTATTTGCACATTTATATCAAATATATTATATACGTAGCATTGCATTAGGAATCCTGTTATATTATGAGAGCCTTTGATGTCAATTAAATTAAGCTATCTTACATATTTCCAGTTTTTGAAAAGGGAAAACAACTATTGTAATTTGGCATGGCTATATAGTAATTGTTTACTCAATAACTTTTTCATATGAAGAAGTCGTTGTCATATCATTTGAAAAACACTTTGAATATTTAATATAATTCTGAACTGCTATTTATAATTTATTAGCGCGGGTGATCATTTATAGTTTAGAAACAATTAAGATCACGTAAATGAGCAATTACATTCCTGCAACAACAGATACCCTTTGTTGTTTGTTTTTTTGTTTGTGTTTTATCTGCTCCTTTAAGGTATCTGATGGTTTGCATTATGTTGTAAACACTATTTATATAATTAATAATACATGTTGTTGTATTGACGACTAAAGCAAACACGCGCTTTTTTATTATTTCCATTACGTAAGATGATCGGTGTGTGCTTTGTTCAGCCATTTTCTTCTTATTGCTTTCGCAATAACGACAAAAAATGCGAACAGCATCATTCATCATCATCATTCCCTTGACCAGTCTGGTCGTTAGGGGAAAATGAGAGACGACGATAGAGAAACCCTTTGCTAGTCAGATCTGTTGTGGGCTGCTGAGAGTATTTCATCCATGGGGAGTGATGTCCACTTTTTCACGTTGTCTATTCGTTCCCATATGCTCGACATAAAATGATTTATGGCTCCTTTGTAGGCAAACAAATCTCAAAACGTATTGCTGATACAGGGCTGACACTTTACAAACATTTTGTTACAGTTTTACTTTAAAATGTATCCATTTTGCACTGAGTGACCAAATTAAATTTAGAGACCCAAAGTTATATGTAACTTACCTATGAAATATGCTAGGTATCTACCTAAATTACCCAAAGTGTTGCATTAGCTACCCAAAAAAAAAACATAAGGTAGAATAATGCAAACTTTTGATACGATCCCGTCAGTTCTTAAAAAGGCAGTATTGCAGAATGTCCTATCCAAACACGCAGCACATAACTTAAAACTTCTTTGACAACAACAAGTGTGTCCATGATTTTGGAATTTAAAATAAAAGCTTTTAGTTCAGTGAATTTTTTAAAGATATCAAAATCAAAAAGATTAAAACTATAATTATAAATAACAATATTTTAAGATAAATCAAAATAACATCAACTGACAGGTGGCATAAAAATAATCATTCAACAAAATTTAACAAATATATGTGAAATGTTGATATCTAAGTACATAACGATGCTATAAAACAATTGAATTGCCTGATACTTCTGAATGATCGGAAATGTGATCTTAATATATGTATTTGTGTGACAATCAAGCATTCGCGATATTGTCAATTTTCCTGACCACTTGATTTGTGTAAGGATTCGGTTTAAATATTTCCTTATTGCCTCTTATTATAGCACGAATTGTGTCAGTTACTGATCTATACGCACTAAGACCGTTTAAACTGCTTGTATCCGCTTCGCTTTTCCAGGAAAAGTGTGACAGGGTAAATTGACCACCGCTATATGAAAAACACTTTCGAACAAATATTGCGTTTTTAAAAATACCTCAATATGCACAGTACGCATATAATTAATAATTCTACCATTCTACCATTTATTAACAAAACATGTTTTGTCATATTTAGCATGCATTCAAACATATCGACTGCTTGTTTTTCCAATTGCATACATATATACCTATTAGTGTATCATATTATTGTATAAATTCAAATTTATTGTGTTTATATATACATGTATACTCGTATGTTCTACTGTATTGATACAATGCATGTGTTTCGTGTACCACAACTTAAGATTTTTCATATTTACATTATTAAAAAACATATATGTATTAGAAACACATTTTAATTTACAAACTTTCATATTCGCTCGTAATAGGATAGGATATCAAAGGATAGGGTAGGGTAGGGTAGGGTAGGGTAGGGTCGGGTAGGGTAGGGTTAGGTAGGGTAGGGTAGGGTAGGGTAGGGTAGGGTAGGGTAGGGTAGGATAGGATAGGATAGGATAGGATAGGATAGGATAGGATAGGATAGGATAGGATAGGATAGGATAGGATAGGATAGGATAGGATAGGATAGGATAGGATAGGATAGGATAGGATAGGATAGGATAGGATAGGATAGGATAGGATAGGATAGGATAGGATAGGATAGGATAGGATAGGATAGGATAGGATAGGATAGGATAGGATAGGATAGGATAGGATAGGATAGGATAGGATAGGATAGGATAGGATAGGATAGGATAGGATAGGATAGGATAGGATAGGATAGGATAGGATAGGATAGGATAGGATAGGATAGGATAGGATATGATAGGATAGGATAGGATAGGATTGAATTGAAAGACTCTATTATAATTGAATATTTTCCATTACACATGAACTAAAGACTGGTTAATGAAGTTTTTCTTGCAAGGCAATATCATTGCACGTGATGTTTTAATAATCTTAGTTTAGTGTTACATCACGGATGTATATTATGATTGTTCAAATATCATGCAATGCGTGTTCACTAAAATATAACATATTACATTTACATCATTACAGAGAACGATTTCGAAATATTTTATTAAGGCGAAAGCGAAAACAAAACGTACACACTTACCATTGTTTAACGTTTTTTTTAGAAGCAATGTATTATTAAAATAGAAAGATACACGCCATATTAGTCTGAACAAGATATAGAAAATGGCGCCGTGACCTGGTAATTTCGTTTTGAATGCATGAGGCATGTACTAGAAACTAAATCGGGATACATTTTAATTAAATCATCCATACTGCTGAATGTTTCTATACATCATGTAGCAGAAGAACGTTGAATGTGACATTAATTAATAATTGTGTAACATATTGTCACTTGTCAGCTTGTTCATGAGTTGTAAATAACAAAAAGATTCAACACTTCAGTGAGAATGTGTATTCGCTTTGGATGGGTTCGGAAAGGGTTTCGGACATATTTCCAACAAATGTCAAACGTAAATATACTATCTGATGATGGAATAATTGTTTGCATTTAAAGGTAAAATATCATGTTAAAAGCATGGGTTTATAGTCTGATTATGATACTAGATAAGTCGTCCGATAACATTCGACGCGGTGTGCAGCCACGGCACAATGGCGTATTTTCCTCACAGGTACCTATTTATTTTACTGGGTGGAGAGGAGCAAGCGTGAGATGGATTCTTTGCTCATAAAACTTCAGTGGCCTAGGTGGGATTTGCACCAGAGACCTTCTGATTCCTAGACCAGCATCCTACCACAAGGCCACGGTCCCGCATTTAATAAAACGCACAGTTTGTTGGTTTGATTAACTAGCGTGAAAATAACAATATTCCATTTAAATACATTGGTACGATCATTCCAATCAAGTCAGTAGGAGATTCAGAATTCAGAAGTATTTAGGAGAAACAAATCATTATGTCAGCTGCCTTATGGTATTTGTGCAATTTATTAAAACTAAATACCGAAACGTTGTGTCAACATATAACTAAAGTATACTGATTTGTTTCAGATGATTTGTCGCAATCGTGAATCCGCTGAAAGCACATATTCTTTGTGGCAGCAAGAAAATAGTGTTTGCCATTCTACTTATCTAGACCATGTCCATAGTATGCGGCTGTCCGACGGCCTTGTTCAATACATTGGCTTATCCTGGTCTTCAAGAACTGTTTCATTCGATTACCTGAACATCGATATCATGTAGTGTTCGAATATTCACAGTTCCTGTTATACTACTTCGTTTCAGTGATCGTGCAGATAATACTTTACGCAGTGATCGGTAAGAAACTCTACGCAAGCACTGAAGAGCTTCATGCGCGCTTTCAGATAAAAAAAGATAACACATTGATGAATGAAAACCGTATTATCATATCACTTTCCGTTTAATCGCCTAACCTTGATTGATACTTAGCGTGTTAATGAGACGATAAGCATTTTGTTCTTAGTTATTATCATACTAAGTTCCTTTTTATTGACTTATCTTGATAGAACAATAAGTGTGTATGACTTCACAATTGTCACCATTGTCATCTACATTTTACGTGTGCATTAGTGTTCCCCATTAGCTATAAAGGTACATAATTATACACATTTGAGTCATTTGAGCAGATCAATTGAGACAATTGACGGAATGTGTGATGTTTGCTAAACTTGTGTTTGTGTTGTTAACGTAGATAATGCAATAAAATTAAGTTCATCTGTATTCAAGAGAGACATCCTGGTAGTTCGTTACGAACAATAGTTTGAGTCACATAATTATTGACATAACGTTCTACACGTTTAGTGTTTTACGAGCTAATGTGTACCCTGGTGATCCGTATAACCTCCTGCTCTGACAATAGAAACTTGTGTCATTAGCAAATGTTATTACGTTATTACAAATGTATTGTTCGTCGCCGTGGCGTAGTTTTCGTGTTGTTTGTCCGGCGATCGGAAGATCACAGTTACGATCCCAAAAGTGAGAGCGGTCTTTAGATCTCCCCAAAAAGACATCAAGTATTGGGTCTACCCAAGAAACGGACTCGAGATCGTTTCAATAAGACTAAGGCTTGCGATGCAATCGAGCTAAAATTAATAGGTTTAAACTAAATGTTATTAATGTTCTATCATGTAACGCTATTATATTCCCACGGGCAATGTTTATTGCAGCTCTAACGCTATATATAAACGTGGTGCCAAATAGGTGCTTTGTAAAAAGGAAACGGAATGCTGTTTTGTGTGTGTGTCTTTTCGTGTGTGTGTGTTTTGTATTTAGATATTGTTATCAAAACAATTTTGAATAATAGTACGATGTATGTTTAATAAAAGCTGGTAAACCAATGTCTGCTTCTATATGAAAATGGTGTTCTTTCAAAAAATATCAATTCATTATTTTATATTTATGAACATGCTTTAACTAAACAGTTTATATGAAATTTGCAGCCTTGATGACAAGTAAACAGCAATCATGATAATAAAATCTTCATGTTATCCTGCGAGATATTGAAAGAGTTACATTACAGAAAGTCGTATTCCAAACACGTTGCGCGTAAGACGATCATTTTCCGAAAACCAATTTAGTGCTTAGGATCTTTGAGACGTTTAATTATTTGTTGTTGTATTTCATTGGTTTTTGTAATGACTTCAATGTCATTTGAGCTTATGAGGGTTTAAGCAAATACATACGGGAACAATCCGCCGTATGGGCTTGACATGTATAAAAACGAAGGTTTAACATGTTTATTTGATCGCTTAGTATAGATTGGAATCTCATCCAAAAATGTTTACGATATGTTGCCTTCTTATAAATATTAAAGGAGATTAAACACTTGACAGTGTTATTTCAATACCAAAGATGATTACATCACGAATTTAAAGTATGTTTTTTTCTAATGCTTATTGATAGGCATTAGGATACAAAGCGGCTCAAACAAATTCGAGAGGACATTTCTGTCCATATGTCCGTTTCATTTATTTGATGTATCATGTCCAATGGCAAAATATCAGTGTTTTAAGAAACGGCGAACAATCAGATAAGTGTGTTTTCTGTCAATGTCATTATTGTCATTATCTGTGTCAACGTTATTTGAACAATTATTTAGATTGGTAATATGTCTCTGTCCAAAAACACCGTACACATTATTATTATAAAATAGGCCGAATATGCTTTTAATTTGACAGGCATACATTCGTCAAACAATAAATCGTCCTGAATCCAAAATGTATGTACAGTCATAGACGAATATGTATAAATACTGTGTGTGACATTATGATTTGCATGTATTTTCGGATATAATTATGTGTATTTTTCTGCCCTATGCAATTATAAGATTAAAAATGTGTAAATATTTTTGATTTCCGTGTAAAATCAATAAATTGTGAAATGAAAATTGTATAACTTATTAATTTGCATACTTCAACATACTTATTTGTATCAGTTAATGCCTTACATGTATAATTGTGCAAACGGCAATGACTATTTATAAATGATAACTAACGCACTGAATGTTTATATATTGCTTATATTCGTGACTAAGATACTAATCACAGCCTTTGTAAATTCTCAGACGACCATATTGAATAAATGGATGCATTGTTAATACATATTCCAAACTCTTACCACACAAAACAAATATCTGAATGTATTTTAAATGACATTGACACATTGGCCGTAGTGTACCAAACATTGCGATCAGTCATGTGTGACCCTTATGTCCTCAGATGGACTCATCACTAAATCACATTGTTAACGATATAATATTCTAATTCATAAGTCTAAAATAAACTGCTTAAGATATCAACTTGAATGTTTATATATTTTATAATGGAGATAATTATCTACAGAGTTCAATTGAAATCATTCATCCATGACGCTGTGACACGTCTGAAGCACCTGCGATTGTGCGATTTTTGTGCTGCGAGTTCGACTTGAAGTGTATCATTAGATCGCTCAACATACTTATTTTAATATTTATTGGAATTAAAATGAAGCTTGGGTATGCAATGAGACGATTCCAGGCTGGTCAATCTTTAAGGCATTATCGTTTAGTATATCAATAAATTCGCAAAGCACACTTTTGATCTCCAAATACTTACCATAGGCTATTATACTGCAATTATTCGATTAATCAAAAGCAATGTGTTGTCTTTCTGTTTATCATTTTCAAAATGTACATTTCAGCTTAAGGAGTTATTCTTTTACATAAGTGGCCAAATGATTTTTATCTTAAGGATGAGAGTCAAAAACAATCATGAACTACACAATAATTTGGCATTGCATCTTGACAGCCAATACCATATCAGTTATATATCAAAAGTGTAAGAACAATATTGGATTGTTAAATTAAATCATGTAGATGCTAATAATCCATGATAAAAAACATATCTTTGAAACTTTTGTTCTGCGATGATGCAAACTTGTCAAACGTGTTGTCTTTTTTACCTGAAGAATTGAGTCCTTTTGTTTTGTTCTAACACAACTGATTGCATGTTATTGTTACTTGACATGACAAATAGATCGGACTTAGTTTAAGAATACTCTTCAGTATTTAATATACATGAATAGTACAATAAATGAATATATTACCAACCAAAAGTTGTGCTTGATCTTTATTTTATTATTATTCACGTTTTGAAGTGAATACCCTCTTAGGTTACATTCAACTTTGTTTACAACTCTGTTATGCAAGATTGTTTAAGACGCAAACACATTGCCATCTTCTCAAGAGATACAAATATCAAATAGAGTCACGATATTCTACTCGATACTGCATACGTTTGATGGGTAAAATATTGAATCACACGAGTCACGCCTGTTTTGTTTACTTTAATACAATAAAACAAGTGAATGCAAAGAAATAAAATATGTTATAAGTAGATATAAATAAATGTTATATACTGCAATTGACCCTATTTGTCAATATCATATTCTTGAAGCAATATGGTTTTATATATTTTACTGTTAGAACAAGACAAATAAAGAAATATTACAGGATGCATTGGGACTCACCGATTTAAATTCACATTTAAATTTGAATTGGCTTAAAACCTTATTGTAATTATGCTGTTCAATTTCAGTTTTTAGGAACTGAACAAAATAAAATTAAAGGATTTTATTGTCTCTCGATTTTATTTTAAAAAATAGACTGATTAAACGTGCGTCGCACTGGAAAAACTCTGCACACGTTCGAGGAGTATGTTCCCAGTATGGAATTGAAGATAACATTATTTACTGGTTAGTGAATGATGGGCAATACAATCTGCTTTAATGATCATTACTATGAAATCTTACCGAATAACACTATATTTGAAAGCATAATAACTTATGTTTGTTCGCTCCAGAATTAACCATTTTATCCAACGCAAGCTATTTAACTATATTGATATATATATACGAGCTATCCGTCACACAAGAGTTAGCTTTCATGTAAATTATTCTCCCGCATGGGGCGCTGAACCATAGTATATGATTGGCTGCAATTCCACTTGCGTTCTTTTATTCTGTTGTCTCATTGCTGAGTTAGTTGCATTCATTGCTTATTTAGAAATTTATTTTAAAAAGAAAACAAACATAAAAAGGAGTTGCTTTTGACGGTACTTCCTGTTGTGTTTATTCAATCATGTTTTCTTGCATGGTAAAATGTAGTCACACTTATTACTTATCCAGCATTGTTTATTTTAAATCATCTTAATGAGATAAAAATAAATTACACAGCTCGTCGCCGTGAGCACGTGGTCTTGTAAATCTGTACATGAGCTAGTTCTTATGTTTGGTTTTGAATTTGTTTTGTTTGCAACGATATAAACACAAATATATAAATATTATTTACAAAATAAAGTTAAATTTGTTAAAAAAAAACACACAAAAAACGTGGTCACCACGTGGTCGTTACAGTGCATGATTTGATATTAGGTACACAATTTCAGTTAATAATTAATATAACCTTTGCTTAAAATATTAATGATGATAAATTTGTTACTAAATCAAATTCACAAAAATTAAACCTTCTGTTGTGCACTTATTATCTGCTGACGTAGTTGGAGCAATCTAGTAGCTGACGTCATCAACATATTGATTCACTCAGCTCTTATATTGACGTAGTTGAAGCAGTGTGGTTGCTGACGTCATCACCATATTATTTCACTCTGCTGTTATAATAATGTTGGTTTCAGTGATTGAAATTTATCGGGTTATTAATTTCATATTGCCATGCCACCGCGCTCGAGTAAACGTAGACTGGAAGTAGCGGAGGGTTTGCGGGCCATGGAGACGCCGGATGTCGGTGCACAATCGGGCACCAGCATGGACCATCGGCACCTGCCCAGGCGGAACCACTGGGATACAGTTACGATCAAGGTGTATTAAATATGTTCAACCATGTGCCAATTACCGTAAGTCAAAACATTTGGAATGGGGAATTTATTGAACTTATGTCGTTGCTCCCCAAACATAACGACAGTACTTTACAAAAGGTACAGGTTGTTAAGGGGGAACTAATTGTGTCTGTTAAAGGGGTTGTCAAGAATTTTGACAAAATTGAAATGTGGACTGATGCTTTTCTTATCTATATGGCTATTTTCCTCGTGAAACATGTGGCTTTTTCGGTACATGCACAATATAGGAGTCTCTGCGGCGCGTTTCTCCGGATGGGCAGAGTATGATAGGCAATTCCGTTTCAATATGATCGGCAAATCCTTTTCAAAATTGCACACAATCCAAACTGTCGTTAGGATTCCCTCGATCCAGAATTATGGATAATGGCTATGTATCCTGCAACATATGTTCTATCGTCTGAGCAAAGGTCTTGCTATTCTTATAACAATATGGGTTATTGTTCATCGGTTAACTGTCCGTATGCACAACACTGTTTTAAATGTGGCTCTCAACATCCAGCGCTTTATTGCTTCCGGCGAATAGGTAATGCTATGCAAAGGTCTGTAAGAGCAGTCTTCGCCAATTACACACCTCGTTTCCGTCCACGTGGTCCTAATAACCAGCACGATTTCAGGCCATTCTAACAATCACCACGTGCAGATGTCAGAAAGCCTTTTGAAATTAGGCCGAACACTTATTAATGTGAATAGACTATTCCACTATTTAACAGACTACCCGAATAGACTCGATGCGGCTTACATTCAAATGGTGTTAAGCATGGAATTTCTCATCACTTTGTCGGCCCACCGCTTCCGATCAGATCTTCCAATTTATTATCGGCACGATCGCATAGCGTCCTTTTAAATGATAAATCGTTGAACTTAAAACATAAGGGTCATCTTATGGGCCCCTTTGATTCACCCCCTATGTTGAATTTACGCATAAAACCCGTTGGGTTGGTACCAAAAACTGACGGCGGATGGAGACTTAACACTAACTTATCATATATCCCTGGGTTAAGTGTTAACGACTATATAACAACCCGAATTTAGCCACGTGCAATATGCTAAATTTGATCATGCTATTGAGACAAAGGTTACTTGGGCAAGGGAGCATACATGGGTAAGGCAGATAGTGTTTCAGCATTCGATTTATGTCCGAAAAATCCAAATGACTTTAATTTACTAGGTATTAAAACTGAACGGGGATACTGGTTTTAAAAAGTATTACCAAGGGATGCCTCTTCTGCATGCTTTATTTTTTTTTAAAGTCTCAACTTTTCTTCACTGGTTGGTATCAAAAGCATCGAATTGTTCATACATTGAACATCTTTTAGACGATGTTCTTATGAAGGGAAAATCAAAACAAGAGTGCCAAGAATTGATGAATATTTTAGTGACATGCGCGATTTAAACATCCCACTAAACTCGGGAAAATGGATAAGCCCAGAGAAAAAATTAAAATATTTAGGGTTGGAAATACGCAGAACATCAGACGATAAAAGGGAACTGGGACTTAATCCCGGAAGACTCGTATGAAGAAAATGTTTCATTTACAAAATATAATGAGTTATTTGATAAGGAAAAAATGTTGAATATATATATAAAGCGCTCAAGCTCAGAGCATGTCTAGTTTTTCAAAATTATAAAGATACCGATCTGCCAAATGGCTTATGGTTAAAAGCACGGCGATCACCTTTGGCTTTAAATAAATCCATATTTATGGTTCTTGGTAGAGGAACCGGTGCCGGGTCTCTACCGGAACTGGGACTTAATCCCGGAAGAACCTTATAAAGATAATGTTTCATTTACAAAATATAATGAGATATTGAATAATGTTGATAAGGATAATAATGTGAATTTAATTTATAAAGCGCTCAAGCTCAGAGCATGTCTAGTTTTTCAAATTTATAAAGATACCGATCTGCCAAATGGCTTATGGTTAAAAGCACGGCGATCACCTTTGGCTTTAAATAAATCCATATTTATGGTTCTTGGTATAGAAACCGGTGCCGGTTCTCTACCGGAACTGGGACTTAATCCCGGAAGAACCTTATAAAGATAATGTTTCATGCCATGCAAGATATAAGGAAATGATGAATAATGGTGATATCGATGACAATGTCAACATATTATGTGAAGCGTTCCAGATCAGAGCATGCTTATGATATGATTATCTCAGAACCTAAGTATATTTTATGATTAATTTATATTAGACCCTAAGTAATTTATGGTTATATTGGAACCTCAATATGACATGACTATAACCTTAAAGCTTCTTGCGAAGCTTCGTATATACATGTATTTTCATAAATTCATTTAATTGGATAAATCACATCATGTCAAAGCATTTTGTTGTATCGGGGGTCTTGTAGGAAACACCATTCACGTTTGGATTGCCGGTTATCCATCGTCAGGGACGCATTCCATAGGGCAAAAGAAAGGGCGGGGGCACTGATCTTGGTCTCCAAAGTTTGGGGGTTAAAATCACATAGGAATTTAGAGGTGGTATGCGTTTAGATCACCTGGATAAATTTATACGCTCTTAACTCGAATGTGTGACAGTGTCTCCCCCAGATTTGCTAATTAGTCATTGTGGTGTAAATGAAATTGGCTCACGCTTTATTGTAGACATATCGTACCATTTTAAATCAATTGTTCATAATCTACAACTGTTAATTCCAAATACTACGTTGGTATTTTCTCAAATACTACCCCGTTTTACTTGGCGTTACTTTGATAGCGAATAGAGTTGCGAATAACATTAGGCGACGTCTGAACAGTAATATCTCATCATTTTTTCATTAAGAATGGAGGGTGTTACGTAAGATACCCTACCATCATTGAAATCCCAAGATTGTTTGAATCTGACCATACACACCTGTCCAGCATGGGTTATGATTATTTACTTGAAACTTTGTCAAACGCCATGTATTCATTCCTATTTGAAAACACTTGTATTTTCCATCCTAATTCAATCATGTTTGTATATCTGTCTAGGCAACTGTGTTATAATAGCCGCTGTTTGGCGGAAGATTCTCTCACTCAACGAGTTTCTTTCGAGAATCTTTTTGGCATGATCCTATTATAACACATCCTTCCGGTGTTGGGGGATATAAGCTATCATAATTTTATGATATTATTTTTGTTCATGTATTATTTGTTAAAAAACATAACTATGCATTTGTTGTTTAAACTCAGCCTTGACAGATATTTTTGCCAAACTTAAATAATAAATTAATTCCAAACTTATTGAGCTTGTCGTTGGATAACTAATGTTTGTTCGCTCCAGAATAAACCATTTTATCCAACGCAAGCTATTTAACTATATTGATATATATACGAGCTATCCGTCACACAAGAGTTAGCTTTCATGTAAATTATTCTCCCGCATGGGGCGCTGAACCATAGTATATGATGGGCTGCAATTCCACTTGCGTTCTTTTATCCTGTTGTCTCATTGCTGAGTAAGTTGCATTCATTGCTTATTTAGAAATTTATTTTAAAAACCCGCCCACCTCCCTGTGCCGTTTTATAATGAACATCGATACTCGCCATCTCGTTATATATTTTCAGCCATTGTTTCCATGTCTTCGTGCTATCTTCGCCTGTCGTCGTCAAGGCTGATCAGAGACTGATTGAATATCTTGGACTTCCGGTGCCAGAGTTATGTCCGTGTTAAGAACTGTATCAGGGACTTCCGTTATCGGGGTCTTGATTAATTTCACAAATATGTCTTAAAGTTGCATGATCCTATTATAACACATCCTTCCAGTGTTGGGAGATATGAGCTGTCAAAATTGTATGATATTTTTTGTTCATGTATTATTTGTTAAAAAACAAAGCTATGCATTTGTTGTTTAAACTCAGCCTTGACAGATATTTTTGCCAAACTTAAATAATAAATTAATTCCAAACTAATTGAGCTTGTCGTTGGATAATAAATAAAGCACGACAAAAAATAAAATACAAAAATAAACAATATTTAACTTATAATTACCATATATGTGGCCGTGGTAATTTTTACGTTAAAAGGAGACTTCACAGGGTCGACACTCGACACAGTTCGCGATATTTCCTCGATATAATAATGTCTGTGTTGTTTGCAATGTCGCGCGTCGCGTTGAATGCAGTTTGTCGTTCTCCCTGGGTTTAAGTCAACAAACGACAATTGCATGTTGGGTATCATCTTAAATTGTCTCTTGTCGTTTAAGATTGTCGTGTATTGTGTCATGCGACGCTTTGATTGTCGTGTGTCTACCTCAAAGGTCGGCAGGCAATATTTACTGTGACAATACCGGATTCCATAGTTTATATTTAGATTAAAAATTATGTTTATATTAACTTTTATTGTGAACAACATTAGACTACTTTTTCTTTTAGACACAAGACAAATATCATAAATTAAATATGTACCATACTGAAAGCTAGGTGTTGAAAAACCAGGAACGATTTTAGGATTAAAAGCATAAGTGTCAGCTGATGGAAATATTACAAGTAGTCATTAAAACAATTATTATGTCCATGTGGGTCTTAAGTGATGGCCATAAAGTAAAAAATGACTTATTTAATTTACTGTACTACTGCTGCACGTTTGAGCTTAAATTGCAATAATAATTAATTTAGTGTATTATTCAGCGGTGTATACTTTGCAATAAAAATAAATAATCATAATAAGTTGTAGACGGAATACACGGAATGTACGATGACATCAATTCTTTCTTGAGTTATCCCGATACTGCATTGTTATTGATAAGGAGCAGCCTTAGTTTGTGCTTGTTTACCGATAGAGATATTCAAGTTGCTGCACGGTGAAGCAAAATGAAACAAGCGTTGTAAGAGACACTGTAGATCGTAATCGATGTGAGATGAAGAACTAATACGTGTATACTAATTTCGACTGCAAATTAGGCAAATGTCTCCGATAAAAAGGCCATTCGTCGTTGTTCGTTTATGTATGTTATACCCTTAACGTTGTTATATATTCATTTTACTTAGTAAACTAATTGCGTTAAAAGACAATTTGGCACTTCTAAATTGGTGATGCACAAACGTTGACGAGTTTAGGAATGACGTTGTACAATTATGTAGAATGATTTCCAAATGTATTTGACTATACCTGATATAGAATTATCAGTCTTTTGAGTAAACTCTGTATATGTAACACAAAGAAAGCAATTAACAAGTTCATAAATCCTTACAAGTATCATACTGTGTTTAATAAAATTCTTAAAATGCATGCTTGCATACTATGCCGAGGCGTACAACGCATTTTTGGTAATCGAAAGCAAGAAACAATGTCGGAAAAGCTGTCTTAAACTCTGTGGAGATTTTTTTGTTCACACTTGTATTTACAAAGTTAACAATATACAAGAACATATTCATGCATATTACATACATTTACAAGCATATTAAGGCATATAAAGGTGGTAAATTACTCTAACCAGGAATAAATTATTGGTTCGGTGGTCAAAATACAACTTTCTTTGCAAAATACATTTCAGTTGGTTAACATTATGCTATTTATAATTATGCATTTGCTTTTGTTTCACAAACATAACAAACATAACAATAAGGTAAGAAAATATTTAAAACATTACATAGTACATTTAAAAGGAAGAGTGATTAAGTATTTAAGGTTCAAGATCACGGTGATATAGCTCTGAAAGCAAAGTAATGTAAATACTCGTATTTAAGTGTCTTCACATTATAACGCATATTGTCTTGGAATAAAACAACCAAAACGAAACAACAGAAAGCATGTGTAGATCGTTACAATACTACCTTAGGGAACAAACAAACAGCATTTGTGAACAAGAAACTTTTGATGCGAGTAATTAAAAAGGCAGTTTTGCAGAATTTCCTATCCAAATACGCAGCCCATTAACCAGAGATCCTATGAACAAAAACAAGCGTGTTCATGACTTTGGAATATAAAATAACTGCTTTTAATCAATGCAATGTTGCAATATTTCAAAATAAAAAATGTTAAGACATTATAAGTAAAAATAATTAAAGATAAATCAAAATAGCATCAACTGCTAGGTGGCATGAACATAACAACAATAAACAAATATATGGGAAATGTTGATATCTAAGTACATAACGATGCTATCAAACAATTGAATTGATCCGATACTTCTGAATGATCGGCAATTTGACCTAAATATATGTATTTGTGTGACAATCCAGCATTCGCGAAATTGAAGTTCTGCCCGACCACTTGACTTGTGTGGTGGGCATATTATATACCATAGTACCAATGCGATACAAAATTATATAATGAATTAACTAAAACATACTGTTTTTGTTCATATTTAGCTCAAATTCAATATTGCATATGTTTACGTATACGCATCTCTGATAATTTGTAAGAAATGTTAATTGAAATGTATTCTGTCTATATATACATGTATACTCGTGTATTATACTGTATTGATAAAACGCATCTGTTACGTGTACCACACCTCATCATTTAACTGGCTGACATTAAATCTAGGATTGTGGGAAAGGTCGTTCCTCTTGTTATCGCAGGCTTGCGAATCAACATGTCAATAAACCCTGAAAGCGCAAAAGATTACGTTAACGACAGATTCAAATTGGACAGAATCTGTCGACCAGGGAGTGTAATTTCCCATGACGTTATTGCCTTCATTGTATTTAAAACCCATATTAAAGCCAGAATATACTGGTTTTGTACAATTGTTCAATGTACAAAACATTTAACAAACTCGGCAAATATTCACATAACGTAACTTAGATTAGGCTGTCGCCATGAGGTCTAATTGAATAAAATATGGTGACCACTTAGCATATTTCATTTCAAGAAGCATTGCCTTTTTTTAACTAAACTGCGCCACATGATGACCAAACACAGAACGTTGCTATTCACGACAGCATCAGGTCCAATAGCATCTTTGACAGTTGTATACATATGAAATGGGCTTGTCTGAATAAATGGCACGTGAAGGCACTAATAATAAAAATAATCAATTTACTACAAATATTGTAAGCGTGTAAGTTTCTTAGTCAGGACGCTTTTCTGTAGGGTAAACACTTATCAAATATCAGTATCAACATTTTTTTATTAAATAGTTAACGTGTTTAAAACTAATGTGCAATGCCTTTTCATATGATAATTTTTAATTTTACAAATACGCATACGAATGTGTTGAAGTAAACTTCGACGTACTTAAATCAATTTAGCAGTTAATTCGCATTCGACATCAAATTACTAAATAATGGTCGTTTTTGGGGTCGCTTTTGGTTTAAGCAATTCTGAGTATATTTATTATTTAACTTGTTTTAAAGCAATAACTATAATCAAGTTCAACAAATGGGAAAGACATTCACGTGTTTGCTTATTGGCTGCTGTGCATGTACAAATAAAACACGCATTAAAACAAACAGTTTTACAATATTCGATCGCAATTTCGGAGAAAATACATGAAATGTTCTAGCGCCTGCACAGTTTGGTGTCGACCAAAACATTATACCCAACGGAATGTTTTCGTGTATAAAACCATAGGCTGAAAAACGATTATAAATCCAGATGCCTTGGGTTAAATAATTAGCATCTAAATGCAAATTCAAAATCCCCTGAAAATGAACACCTTGATTGTTAAGTCGAGTTGCGATAGGCTCGTAGACAAATCAATATACGACGCACTGCTATCATGGCGTATTTGGAACAAGTGTTTCCAATAATCTTTACGGAAAGGAGATATATTTTGATCAATAAATTCTTGTCATGAACGCTTGCAACTGTTAGTTAACGAGACGTGTATCAAATTCACCAAATAACAGTTATGGCCGACATAGTATGTTATCAGCTATGGCGATGGTGGGCATGTAATTCTCTAGACAAAAAAAAAACAACATTAAAGTATTTGTGTATTTATTTTTATTTATACCACATGTATATAGCGCCCTTTTCATACTCGAGATGTGCGTTCAAAGGCGCTTTACATTTTTGTATGTGTGTGTGTAATAGCATTTTCAAACATGGAAAGTATTGTTGCTGAACCGTTTGATCTAAAAGATTGTTCCATTTGTTTGAAGTTTACTGCGATTTTAAGTTACTGGTATTCTGCATTTTGTATTGTGTAAAAAGTTAAATACATCTTATTCGCATATCAATAAATTATTGTCATTACATCGCGTATATATATATATATATACATATTTATTTTGTCATAAAGATTAGTAATTTTATAGAAAGGTACAGACAATATTAGGAAATGTTTGAAGTTGTACATTGGATCTGAAAGCAAAATTGTCGATCTATAACGAGAGTATAAAAAATCATCTTTATGGGCAATTACTTTTTAAAAAGGGTGTGTGTTTCTCCATTTTCAATTCCCTTTGAAGTAGTTTCATAGCCCGAATATTTAAACCAATAAGACGATGTGTATTACATATTAGTCCGTCACAATGACCTATGATCACTTAAATAGGTTAATCATGCTGCCGCAATTTTTAATGTCCAATACTGTATATTATTTTTGAAGGAATTTCGAACAACAGTATTCATATATTTTTGCGGCTAAGATTACTGTTCAATGTTAATGCTTTACCTAAATGTTAAGGTTTGAGCCCCCTCCCATAAATTGGTGTCCATTTCTTTCTGAGAATACAATTTTCTGTTTTATTCGTGGTTTTTCGTGAAGCTAGGTAAATGTTTTAAGGTGATAACTGATTGGTAGCCGTCTAAGGTTATTGCTGGACTGAAATTATTAAAATGATTCCAGTGGTTTTAGTCTAGTAGTATGATAAACTATGTATGAGTGCGTGTACTATCATTATGTTGCCGATTGTATTGTTAAGGTATTTAATTCAATAGCAACACTTATAAAAGTATATTTTATATTTATATGTATTGTGTCAAATTAAAATCTAAATAGTAATATCTGGATACAAACGTTTTCATTGTAAATACACATTTATCAATAACGCTGAACAAATATTTGATTTTATATTAGTGTATATAATTATGCTATGCGTGTGCATAGGTTGCCACATTGGACATGACTTTATGGTCCATGATTTAGAACAAATGTGTGTGCTTATCAATGACAAAATCTACAACCGTTACCCTTGTTATGTTATGATGATGAGCAGATTAACTCATTAATGGTAACCATTACTGATTACAAACAGAGTGAATCGTTTGATAATGGGTTGATAAAATGACTATATTAACGAATTGCAAAAACGTAAGATGGTGATTTGACTACTGAAAAAAAACGACCAATTAAAGCGAGAAATTGCAAACCTTGTAATGCTCTGTCGTTTACATGACGGATAAGGTCAGTATATGGATACTTAATAAACATTGATGACTGTGTTCTGACCACACACAAAAAAACGCACGTGAACAAGCAATTATCAAAATTAATTTGCTGAAACGTTTGCGAAGTAGGCCGCAAAGCCTAAATGATAATGTTAGATTAAGAGAAGAATTATTCTCATGATATTAATCCATTAATAAACAATTGTGGTAAATGAATGTCAAAATGAACGTTAATTAAGCCTTATTTTGGTTTATGGTGTTTAGTCTATGACGATATTACGAAGGATATTGGGCGATAAAATAGATACACATCGATGGGTTGCCAGATAAATTCCTTGCAGCTACGCTGGATAGTTTATATCGGAGCAATTAGTTGCTTTTCTCTACGTTAATGCGAATGCATTTTTGCTGACATATATCAGCAAAAAGCATACGTTTAGAGCCTACTGATAATGCATTACGAACCTGTATCAGGCCACCAAAAAACTAGAAGTCACCAACGTCAACGTCCATTAATCTGTATTGAATTGTCATGTTAACGCCCAGAAAAAGCATACCTCAAATTATTGTATCAGCCGTTCTGCTTATCTAAAGGTGAACTAATCTTAGTGTATCTACTTCTAAAAATATCATTTTTCTTACAAATGATATAACCGGTTAATACCAAGATTTGTTTTAATTAATTGTACGATAAGGACTAAAAATTCTGATCCCTTCGCGACTAATAATTACTCGACTGTAAATGAACGTGACTTTATATCAATCCTGATTTTCATTAATTGACGTACCAGATGTTCACTATTTTATAAATCAAGTATGGTATACACTTTATATTTGAGACACCATTTCCAGGTTAACATATGAATCATGATTTTCCGTACTTGGCCAGACTTGTTTGCACTAAATGTACATTCTAAGACACCTTAGACATCTTAATAAAACCATACGTATGCGTTAATTTTCAATGTTTAAATATTTGAAAAAAAATCATTTAACGAACTTTTTGTAATTTAACTTTAATCACTTTCCCATATCGATCGATGTCTTGTTAATTTCCTATCAACATTCCTACAAAACATAGTGACAAGTGGGCGTAACTTTAAAATCAGTAAACATTGGAGAGTAGCATGATATCCTTAAATATGCACGGGGCTAAATTGGGTTATCGATCAGTGTCCTAATAACAGAGTCTTTCATTACGAAATATCAGACAAGTGTGCTGCAACTGTCCTGGAAATGATGCATGCTAATGATATAATAAATAGCATTCTGTTTAAATATCCTCACGATTGGCATCAATACAAATGGAGGTTCTGTGTTCATTTATGCAACTTATCAAAAAGGAGAAGATTTTCTCGGGGTTTTAGTTTCATGAACATACTTCACGGAAATTTCGTTTATTAGATGTTGGCTGTGCCGATTTTACAGTCATCAATTTGTCAATGTCACAGTTTGTCATTTGTGCAAAAAATAACGATATTTAATATATTTCAATAATTGCTGTGGGATGCAAAAACTATTGAATGCCATTAATGAATACCAAGCAATTGTTCATCTTCGTGATTTTTTCGAGGGCCATATTACAGGTTGTATTATTCTCAGCATGTATCAAGTAAGCCACCGATTCCACGAAACACGAATATGCTGCCCATGCTATTTGAGATATTTAGCAATAAATGGACGCATGTCGTCAGGACGACCGCGACAGTCGAGATCAGAAAATATATAAAAAAGTAAATTAGTAATTGGAGATCTGTTTAGCAATAAGGTAAGATACGCGTTTTCTTACAATTGTTTCACATATATAACCTCGTAGCAATAGACGGTTAAAATTACTTTTGCAACTCTCATTGACAAAGCATGACAGCGAAGTTGGTTTAAGCCATGTCTTCTTCAAGTCTTCTTATGGCTTCCTAGCCGTGTGTTTGACACCGCCTGGGATTTATGTTATCTGACTTTGGGCTAGTTTTTCAATGTCTAAATTTGTCTTACATTCAATTTAATTAACTTACTATGTTTGCATATTTATAGCAAATATATAATATACGTAACATTGCATTACCAATCTCGTTATTTCTGTCCATAACCACTTTAGTAAACTGATGCTTATTTTAACTATTAAGTGATTGAGTGAATATGTTTAACAAGATTATCGTTGTTATCGTTCTCTGTACATGTATATCGTTCTGAGAGCATTTGATGTTACTTAAATTTAACTATCTTACATATTTAAAGTTTTTTAAAGGGAACACAAATATTGTAATTTGGCCTGGCTATATAGCAAGTGTTTGCTTCATGACTATGACATATGAAGTCGTTGTTGTCGTATCATTTGAAAGACCTTTGTATCACATAAATGAGCAATTAAATTCCTGCAAAAGCAGTTTACCCTCTGTTTATGTTTGTTTATTTTATCTGCGTTTTTTATGTGTTTGATGTTTTGCATTATGTTATAAACACTATTTATATCATAAATAATAAATGTTCCTGTATTGATGACTACAGCAAAAACGCGCAGTATAATGACCCATTTCGATTATTTCCATTACGTAAGATGATGGGTTTGTGCTTTGTTCAGCCACTTTCTTCTTATTGCTGTCGCAATGAAGACAGAAACAAATGCGAACCACATGATTCATCTTCATCATTCTTTTGACCGGTCTGATCGTTGGTCGAAAATGAGAGACGACGATAGAGAAACCCTCCGCCAGTTAGATATGTTGTGGGCTGCTGAAAGTATTACATCCATGGGGAGTGATGTCCACCCTTCACGTTGTCTGTCCAGCATATCTGCTGAAAGCCTCGACGGCGACCTCAATCTACCGTGCCCTGAAGCACAGTCTTGCACAGAGAGTCGTGCCTGATGAGGTGTCCAAGCCAAGCTAGCTTTTGTAGTCTGACGGTCGCCAGTAGGGGCGCTTGTGGGCAAACAAGGGTTGCAGTCATTATGTGGTAGATATAGTGCCAGGTATGTATTGAACACGAATAAGTAACTTAATCGGCACGAAAACTACTGCCAATCACCAACGCCCGTGGTTTAGGTTTTCCATGGACATACACCAACAAAGAGGCCCCTGGGATTTCTAAGTCTCGTTAATTAAAAATATGTTTATTCATGTGAACGTGCTTGCCATCAAATATGTGTTCCCATACGTTACACACAAAATAAGGTATGGCTCCTTTTTAGGAAAAAAATACATTTGTTAAAACTTTTGTTGTTCGTTACTCAAAACGTATTGCTGCTACATGACTGATCCTTTACAAATATTTTGTAACAGTTCTACTTTTAGGATTATCCATCTTGCACTAAGTGACCAAATATATTTAGAGATACAAAGTTCTTTGTAATTCACCTATGGAATATTCTAGGTTACTACCTACATTACCCAAAGTGGTACACTAGCTACCCAACAAAAACATAAAGTAGAATAATCAAAACTTTTGATACTATCCAGCGAGATATTTAAAAGGCGTTATTTCGGAATGTCATATCAAAACACACAGCCCATTAACCAAAATGTATGTGACAACAAAACGTGTTTTAATGACTTTTGAATATAAAATAAAAACTTTTAGTAAATTAAAATGTTAAAACATCTCAAAATTAAAAAGAGTAAGACTTTACAAATACAAATATTGTAAAATAAATCAAAATAGCATCAAATGACAGGTGGCATAAAAATAAATTGACAAAATTTTACAAATAATTATATGAGAAATGTTGATATCTAAGTACATAACGATGCTATCAAACAATACGATTGGTCCGATACTTCTGAATGGTCGGCAACGTGACCTTAATATATGTATGTGTGTGACAATCCAGCATTTCCTAAATTGATATTCTGCCAGACAAATTGACTTTTGTCGGGATTTCGTTTTAATACTTTCCCATTTTATCTAATTTAAGTATGAAATGTGTCAGCTAATGGCCTATATGCACTAAGAATGTTTCAACTGCGTATTTCCGCTTCGTTTTTCCAGGAAGCGTGAGACTAGGTTAATTGACCGCCGCTATATGAAAAGCCTTTCGAAAAAATATTTCGTTTTTAATAATACGTCTATATGCAAAGTTCGCATATTATTAATAATTCTACCATTTATTAACCAATATGTTTTGTCATATTTAGCATGCATTCAAACATATCGACTGCTTGTTCTTCCAATTGCATATATATATACCGTTTAGTGTATCTTTTAATTGTATAAATTGAAATGTTTTGTATTTATATATACATGTATACTCGTATGTTCTACTGTATTGATAAAATGCATCTGTTTCGTGTACCACACCTTATCATTTTACTTGCTGACGGAATATCTAAGTTTGTGTGATTTGTCGTTACGCTATTTATCATAGGGTTGCAAATCAACCTGTCAATGAACACTGAAAGGGCAAAATAATACGCAAACCACATATTCTAATTGGACAGAATCCGTCGACCACTGAAGATACTTTTCCTTGACGACTTAAACTTAATTGTACTCAACACCAATAGAAAAGCCAGGCTTTATTGTCTTTGCACTTCTGTACAATCATATATTTATACATTCAATAAACTCAGCAAATATTCACATAACGTTATATTCGATGACGCAGTTGCCACGCGGTCTACGTGCGTGAACAAAAGCTGTTGACCACTTAGGATATTTAATTTCTAGAAGCATCGACTTAATTTTTTTTTATTGCTATTTGTGATAGCATTAGGTTATAACACAAAGTTGACAGTTATATAGATATGACATTGGCTCTTGAAGGCACGCATAATTTGAAAAAGCCCATTTACTACAAATATTGACAGTGTGTAAGCCGCTTAGATCTGACGCTTTTCTGTAGGGTAAACACAAACAAAAACATCAAAATAAACATTTCTATATTGAATAGTTAACTTGTTTGAAACAATACATTTGCAAATGATAATTGATACTTTTACAATAACGCATACGCATTTGTCGGAATAAACTTCTACGTTCTCAAATCAATTTAATCGCATTTAAAAAAAATATAACTAAATATGTGTTGTGTTATGGTTCGTTTTGGTTTACGTCATTGTGTTATGATTAAGCTAGGTGAAACCAAGACATATAATCAGCTTCATAAAATGAAAACCAATTCAAGGTTTAGCTTGTTTGGTGCAATACATGTATCAATACCACAGGTGTTAAACCCAAAAGTATTAAAACTATCGAATACAACACAGTTTTCTCGACCTAAAAATTATACCATACGGTAGCTTTTATTTTTAAAACCACAGACTGAAACAATATTATAAATACGAACATCCACATGTAAAAAGGTCGCATAAACCTAAATGCAAACCTGAAAAAATGCACTGCTTGGTTGCGAAGTCGACTTGCGATAGGCTCGTACACAGATCAATTTGAGACACATTGTTATCTTGGTTTAATTGGAATACGTGTTTCCAATAATCTTAAGGGCAATGAGATATATTTTAATCAATTCGTTAAGTTCTCGTCATGATCGCTTTTTCATGTTATTTTATGAGACGTTTATCCAATACACCAAATAACAGTTGTTGCCGACATATTATGTTATCAGTAATGGGACTTGTGGGAATGAAGTTTGCTCGACAGAATCACTATAAAAATTAAGGTATGAATATGTGTTTTTAAACGTCATTTTCAGAAATAAGTATTGTTGCTAAAATGTTTTATCTATACTATCGTTAAAAGTCAATTTATTAGGAGTTCAATTCGATTTTAAGTTACTGGTTTTCTACATATTTTACAAAATAATAGTTGCATTATATCGCATATCAATATTGGTTTGATAACATTGCGTGGGTCAGATGAAATAATAATACAACGATTTTATATATACTTTCTCATAAAAAAATGTTATTTGATAGGACAATTTAAGTGAGGTTTGAAGTAGTGCATTGGATCTGAAAGCAACACTGTCGAATTATTACAAGAGTGTAAAAGTGTACCTTTTTAGTGATACTCAAATATAAGGATGATCATTAATTACTTTTTAACACGTGTGCATTTTCTCCATACCCAATTCCCTTTGCAGAATTTTCATGGCTAAAATCTTTTGGCTCATAAGACGCTGTGCATAAGATATCAGTCAGTCACGATGGCCCAAGATCAATAACAAAACCTATACATGTTAATTTATATTCGTAAATATTGCGCTAAATTAAAGGCTAAATAGTTATCACTTGATACATAAGCATGCATAGCGTACATATATTATTGGTAAATCAATAACGATGATTGAATATGCTTGATTTTAGATAACAAAGTGGTTCCAAAATTTCCTTAATTATTCACAAATAAAGCAGATGTGTACCCTTTCTGAGGTAACTTTCTAAATAACACGCATTTTGGCCACAAATGAGATTCTTAGCGCCAACCTAATAAATTCATGTGTATTTACAAAGGTCCAGATACTCGGCGAAATTTGTTACACATAGCCCATACACAAATAAACAATAGCTCAGAATCCCATGTCAAAGATTAGGCTAAACAATTAGCATCTTCAAAAATATAGTTCAATTCTTACACATAGTTGATAAACTTGACGTCTTGTTTATACTCAAACACGAAGACGAAGTTGGCCAGTAATGAAACATTGCTGAAACTAAACTCATAAATTCTCTTTTTGAAATCGTCGACACAATTCAGCACAATTAAATAATTAACGATATATGTTCGATTGCTCACAACCAACTGATTTGATTTCTGATTGAGTTTCTCTCATAGTGAACATCCGGAAAGTGCATTCGTACCACAACTACTTGGGTTTTCTTCCCGCCAAAACTGGAACCGGACGCATCCGGTTAAAGGATATGGATCTACTGGAATCAACAGGAAACTTACTAAAACACACTAAAAAATGTGTATGTGTTATGATAATTAATCATCAAATTGGCCACAAATAATGTAATTAGTTATCCGTCTTTTCTTGCTGACAAATGAATGCTTAGCCTTCTATTCAAGGAGGTACATCGATGTAAGCCCCGAAATTGACATTTAATTTGAACTTAGTTAATTTTCGGATGATTTTGGAGTCTGGTTCTACATCAGGAACGTCACCCAAATCATATTTTGTATATACTGCACGCTGGCTCAATTGTCAATGGTATTTTTTGGCGTAAGGAGTGTAGTGCTAGAGGCAAAGTTTAATACAGTACACTGTGCCCACAGCCTCCTGTTTTATAGAGGTGTTGTAATACAACGGCACTTTTTTGTGTCATTAAGGGCAGAAACTAAAAAAAACGCGTCATACGACTTTCCAATGAAAACTGTCTGTCGCATGCTGTCTACATGATGAGTGTTAACAAGGCGTTAATAATTATTAAAACTTACTTATATTAATGATCGTAACACTTGATACAACAACGCATCAATCGTTAACCGCGTGTAGTATTTAAAAAAAAGTCTTTAATAATAACGTATGTGTGTGTTTATAAGCACCGAATATAGGACAACCAAACAATACAGCCATGATGTTGCTAAGTTTAGAGTGTCACGGTGTAACGAGTGTGAACACCTATCTAAAATACCTTTGTCATATACTTAGGCTTATGTAAAACCTGTGTTTGTCGCAGCTAGACTTAGCCATTCATCTTCCTGATATTAATGGTTTTCTTATCGAAAATGCAGTTTCCTGATGGTTTATTTAATTATACTGTCAAAATGGATGGAATGATGCCACCGAGCCAATAATTGCCAACATGTAAATCAACGTAACTTCATGAATATTCTTACTGTCATACAAAAGCCAACAATTCGGTTATTATATGCATCGTGTTTAAGAAATTGATTAGGAGATACGAAATAAATANTAAAAAATCCCCCCAAAAGGGAAACGCCGCGAAAATTCCCCCTGATATGGGTAGCGACCCGCTTCCCCTAAAATGGATTGAGGGCCCTGGTTGTGAAACATGAATTATTTTTTTCCTCCTCATCCCACAAAATTACTACATGATTCAAATACATATATGAAATTGAGCGCTATAAAACGTCAAGGAATATATATTTAGAATTTGATAGCTATATCTATGATGAAATTGAGCTCCCAAAATTAATAGTGTTTACATTCCATCATTCATACTATAAAAATATGGTAACATCACTGCGTTATGAAAACTTTAGTGTGATACTTAACTATAACATCTATTTGGAGGCATTATCAGAAGGCACGATCTCATCTGAGTCCTGCCATGGGACTCAATTACTTGCAAATCTATGAGTCCCCGAATTGAAGCATGAGTCCAAATATTAAACTATATTATTTTCTTTAGAAATTTCAATGCATTATTGGGACTCACATAATTCAAAACTTTGCATCCCCAGAGGTTTTTGTGAGTCCAGCTAGGACGCGGGACTTGCAGGTAAAAAAATCACTGGATCAACGAGGTTTTCAGGGGTTTACACACGGGATGGACAGAATGTAAAGACACTGTTAAGAACTTTATTTTTTGCAAATATCTCAAGCTATTGAAATACATTTGCAAACATCTTTAATGCATAAAAGACAGTTTTGCTTGCAGTTAAATGAGCTGATAAATTAAGATTTATGAATACGTAATTGAAAACGTTTGAAATTGTTGATAAAATGTTGACAGGTTACATGAATGCTGTATGCATCAAATTTTTGCCCAAGAACACAGGCTTATTAAATAAAGTAATTCTGATGTATTTTACATTTCCATATTAGCAGCATAAAAAAAATGTATTTTATGCACTAGTTGAAATTCCTAAGAAAAATTGTATTAAAAAGTTATGTGAAAAAAAGCAAGTTTTAGCACTATAAATAAAAACATCATCAAGGAAATGGCTAGGGACCTAATCGCTTCATGCAGTGCCATATAATTAATCGTTTAAATCTTTGTCCCAAATAAAACAAGTTTAAAGTTTGTTCAAAACTATCAAACAACACTTCATCATAGCCTTTTTGGAAGTCAATGGGTTATAAGAATTACAGAAATACAGCTTTTGACACAGTATTTGATATTAACCAGTAACATGTCATGCTTACCTAGGTGACACTATAATAGTAGATGAGTGTTGTATTATCCTGCTATAGTACACTTATTTATCTTTGACAGGGGCAAAGCTTCCTTAAGGCACTACAGACACATGCCTATATTTTTTCCAGAAATGAAAAAAATGCCCAACATGCAATAATTAGGACTAAAGTGGTTTGGTTTATTGGTCTTTTATAACTGTGTTGATCCTTTTTTGAAGAGTAAAATCTGTATCAATTTTAGATATATTTCATTTAATAAAATAGACCAAAACATTATGTTTTATAATATTTTAAAAAAGATAAGAATTAATTATATAAACTCGATGTTAAGCTAATTCTTAGTTGTACAGCAACATTAAAGAAATAGAAAACCCCACTGAGGGCCCTATGACAGAATAGTGACCAGTCTATGGTGTACGGACCGGTTCAAAAGTCTGAATCGTATCATATGGTTTAGCTAGAAACGTATCAGACAGTTTATAAACCGTATATGATACGCTTTAAACCGTATGCTTTTAAGACTTTTGGACCGGTTTGTACGTTAAACTGTCTGATCCGAAACCGTATGATAAGAATCGTATCAGACGGTTTAGGACGGGTATTATTCAATGTATTATTTAATTTAAAATAGAATTATTCAGTGTAAACCGTATGATACAGTTTAGTGTACAATCGGTCCGAAAGTCAAAACTGTCTGATACGATCATATCAGACGGTTTATGGTCGCAAAACTGTATGATAAGGTTCTAGCTAAACTGTATGATACAATCATATCATATGGTTTAGACTTTTGGACCGGTCCGTATACACCATACCCGTCAGGCAGCCTCGGATAGTATATGGACCTAAGCCAAAGGCTGAGGTGAATATTCTATTCAGGGCTGCCTGGCTGGTCACTATTCTGCCATTGGGCCTGAAGTGAGGTTTTCAATTTCTTTTAGTATACGAACATTATTAAGCAAATATATGTCAATTGAAAAAAAAAAATCCACCAATATGAAACCATTTACTAACATTGAATATAGCTGTTAAACTGATTATTATTAAGTTTTTGAACAATGAAATGGTAACCAAAACATATTTGCATAGTGAAACTTGCACAACATTCTAGCAGGCATTATTAGCAGGCGCTATACAGAATAGTGCCTGCTGACAAGATGCGTGCGCATCTTTACCGGGCACTTTTCAAAAGAACGGACCTCAGTAGTTTACATACGCATAGAAGAAAGAAATTTATGTGAGATTTACTATTTGACAATATTCACTTTATTGTGGAGCTAATTACATTTTTTTATATCAAACTTCATCTGCCTTAACATTTACTGTCCCTTCATTGTATACTGGTGACATACGTATTACAATTTACTAAGAACTAAACTCATAAAAATGGCTTTAAATTTAGTATGTAACTTAGCTGATTAATTCAATCCTCTAGTGTAGTTATTTTAGTTTGATATAAATATTTAAATTCAACAATTTGACCTTAGACATTTTATAAGATAAATGCGGACTATGACCAACAATGTCCTGGGATCATTCCTAAAATTTAACCTTTATATGCATGTCAGGTGATGTGTTGACATGTGATAATTGATATGATGAGGTTATGTGAATGATGTCCTCATTAATAACATTTATGAAATAGTGAAATGTCTTTATCTATGTGTTGTCTCATTTATAAAACAAGAAGTGATTAAATCAAGTTTACTTTGCCTTAACATGTGATAAACAGGTGATAATATTTGCACAGTCAAGGGTGAACTAATTTATTGGGTATGCCTTTTCAATCGTTTCGTTGATTTGAGCGTTTGACCCCACAATAATTAGGAACTTCAACTAGTTGAATAATACATTACCAGTCAACTAAAAATACTTAAGAAATAGAAAACCTCACTGAGGGCCCTATGACAGAATAATGACCAGTCAGGCAGCCACGGATAGTATATGGACCGAAGCCAAAGATTGAGGTCGATATTCTATTTGGGGCTGCCTGGCTGGTCACTATACTGCCATTGGGCCTGAAGTGAGGTTTTCTATTTCTTATAGTATACCGGACATTATTTAGCAAATATATGTCAATTGAAATAAACAAATTTCACCAATATGTAACCATTTACTTACATTGAATATAGCTGTTAAACTGATTATTATTAAGTTTTTGAACAATGAAAAGGTAACCGAAACATATTTGCATAGTGAAACTTACACATTATTCTAGCGGGCACTGTTAGCGGGCGCTATACAGAATAGTGCCCGCTGACAAGATGCGTGCACATCTTTACCGGACACTATTCAAAAGAACGGACCTCAGTAGTTTATATACGCAAAGGAGAAAGAAATATATGTGAGGTATAATATACACACATAACTGGTCCTTTAAAGCCTTCTTAATGACGCCCCAATGTCCTTAACATTGGGGGCAGGGTTCATGAAAATTGTTCACGAAGTGAGATTCAAAATGACCATGCAGTCTAAACGTATTTATCAGTGCATTAATATATCAATAGTTCTTAAAATAATCTCTTACTGAAAACAACACAGAAAATTCCTGCCAAATCAAGGTCGAACTAACCATGTCTTTTCCGTGTTTCTGCACCATTCCGTCCACATGGCAATCATAATGGTGAACTTGGTCTGGAAATCGCGACTTCAACATTGTTTTTAGTTTCTGCAACAAAAATTTCCATCTCAGCTCTGCTGTTAGCATGCATGCCTCTGAGAATGTATTCAGAGGATGTATTCATACACAGTTGAAACATCTATTACAAAAGTCATTTTTGTCCTTAAACAAATATCACAAATAATCAATCAAAAAGATACCCGTCTAAATAAGTATTTGCGCCTGACAAATTTGCAAATCCACAAATATTTGTTATGAGTGTAACAGACTTTATCCATCTTAGTCAAAGGAATGGTAAAAATTTAGCACTATTTTAATGTTCTGCATGATTACGATAAATAACAAGAGCACCGTATATCCGGTGCCTAAACGCTCGGCTTTGGGTGCTGGATTTAATTTTTTTTACCTTTGACCTTGAAGGATGACCTTGACCTTTCACCACTGAAAATGTGCAACTCCATGAGATACACATGCATGCCAAATATCAAATTGCTATCTTCAATATTGCAAAAGTTATGGCCAATGTTTAAGTTTTCGGACGAAGACGACGACGCGGACCGCGGAAGATGAGCTGGCTATGACAATACCTCGGGTTTTCTTCGAAAAACGGCCGAGCAAAAAAATCACACAAAGAATTTTATTGACTTGATATTATTAGGCAGGTTTACTTCAAAGCAAGAGGTTGTCAAAAAATGTTACTAACACAACTCACGCAGCAGTGCTTTGTCAGCTATGTTTAAGGGTAAATAACTCTTCGGGCTTAATGCATGTGCGTGAAATGTCATCCCAGATTAGCCTGTGCAGTCTGCACAGGCTAATCAGGGACGAAATTTTCCGCCTATACTGGCTTTACATTAATTTCCCAGAGCTAGGCTCATTTAAAATTTCAGTTTGAAGATGAAAATTTTATTGGTTAAGAAATGTGGAAGGAGTTCTCTTCACAAACTGATACTAAGAAACTGACAAGCTGACCAACCGTCAGAGTCACTCAAATATACCCCTTCAACCCTGGTGGGTATAAAAAAGGTTTAATATTTAAAGCCCCATTAACACTAAAAAATCTACGAATATTTTGTAAAATATTTCTTAAAAAAAATCAGTGTTCCTAAATATAGCAATAGCCAAAATTTTAACGCTAGATAATGGTCTGGTAACATAGATTTAACAAGATACAAAATGCTCTTTTTTTTTTTTTTTTGTGAGACAATATATTCAACACAGGGTCATGTACCTTATAAATTCAGTGTTCCTTTGTCGTATGAATAGATATTGTTGCGGGAAATTAAAATGGAATATATTGTGCCACAAAAATCAAGAGCACCGTCGAGCGGATGCCAATGCTTGGCTGTGGGTGCTTGGCTTTAGTTTTTTTGACCTTTGACCTTGAAGGTCATCATTGACCTTGACCTTTCCACCACTCAAAATGTGCAGGTCGATGAGATACACAGGAAAAAAACAAAAAAAAACGTTTTTTTGACCTTTGACCTTGAAGGATGACCTTGACCTTGACCTTTCACCACTCAAAATGTGCAGCTCCATGAGATACACATGCATGCCAAATATCAAGTTGCTTTCTTCAATATTGCAAAAATTATGGCCCATGTTTAAGTTTTCGGACGAAAACGACCACGACGAAGACGCGGAAGACGAGAGGGCTATGACAATACCTCAGGTTTTCTTCGAAAACAGCCAAGCTAATAAAAACCAGCAATTTGTATTTTGTTACATCTATATGTTACCAGAAAACATCTGGCGTTAAAATTTTGGCTATTGCAATATGGAACACTGATTTTTTATATGTAAATGTTATTTTAGTAAATATTTAATGAAATATTTGTTGATATTTTAGTGTTAATGGGGTTTTAATATAATAGAATTAATTCTTTCACCTTCATATGTTGGACATCTAGGGCATCTGTACTTGCATAGCGTGACAGCATACTCTCAGGGATGTGTTCAATGATGGACTCTGTCCTCAGCATGAACAGTGCATTCTGATTCTTCAGTCTGAGAAAAAAAATGAAGTCACCAAAATTATAATGATCAATCAATTGAACCTGTTGACACACTGGATTTCACTTATTGAGAAATAAAAATTAATCATTTATCAGAGATTTAATATTAAAATTGCAAAGCCACCAGTAAGGTGGAATTTAAGTTCTGCATTTTTATGTTGTTTTTGTTTTTAGAATATTTTTTCATAAGTTACTTTAAATTTTCCGGGCCAGCTGGCTGGGTTTGTAGGAAACTGAACAACAAATCTGAAAGATCTTGGGTTCAACTCCCATCCTGGCCACACTATTCACATGAGGGGATTAGCCATGAAATTATTTCAGTGGTAATTTGCCCCCAACCTCTGATTCAAGTAGAGCAGTTGTAAGTTTCTAGCACAAGTATGTCCCTTGGTTTTGGTAAACCAGCTTACCCATGAAAAGTACAATGACTGCAGTTATTTGAAGCAGCAGAAACAAATTGTTCTAGTAAAAAAGAAAATCATTTATAATTACTTCCACCATCAGCCAATAGTTACAGGATCCATGACATTCAATTTTCATTGGCCTGAGCAGTGGTTTACTTTGGTCAACTTTTGCCGAAATTCAGCCCGATTCCCAATCTCAAAAAGTCATTTTCCCAAATGACCGTCTAAAATTCCAATGTGAAGGTATGAAAAAAAAGTAAACACAAATTTTAGCATTAAGATCATTTCCCTATCCAGCTCTATAAGTTGACCCTTAGTTAATATAATATTAAAAACACTTATTCTTAATTTAGCAAAAAAAAAAAAAAAAACAATTTCCCAATTTTAGTAAAAATGATGTGCCCAATTCAAAGGGCCCTGTCCCCATTTCCAAAATGGTGACAAAAACACTTCCTGTGATATATAAAACTAAGCAATAAGCCAAATATTTCATTAGTCAAAGCCATGATTGACAAAAGTCTTTTGTTTGTGAAATATTTCAAAATCATGTCCCCTTCAGTATCAGAATCTTGGCAATGAAGGTTTAACAAACTTTGAGAAAGTTAACTTTTGCAATCAAGAGACCTGATTCAAAACATTTTAAGCCTTCATGACAGGTCTTGTGTTCACATTATGTTGTTAATTCAGCACTGATATGGACACACTTGACCCAGATTCAAACTGGGACTAGATATTGTCCAGATAACCATTCATATTAAGTTTCTTCAAGATTGGATAATAAAATGGGGCCCGGACTTCGGCGGTAACAATTTAAGCTAAATGTTTACTATACACACTTCAAGAAACACAAATACAAACACCTGAAATAGTGTGATTACAATAGCTCACCATGTGGTCAGGACAGCTAAACACTGTTTTGAGGTTATTTATACGTTTGAATGAATTGACAGTTTATAGTTTTTAAATCAGGTTTAACATTTTAAAATTATTTAATATATTAATTCTAGCAGTAGGCTTATTTTTATGTGGAGTATCTATCTATCTTATTATCTCCAGTTCATATATCTATTGCAAAATATTGAATTTAAATTTAATGTAAACTTCTTACAATTTTCTCAATTCATATTTATACTATCAAATCTGAGATGCAGATGAGTATTCAATATGATAAAACAGGACCTAGATTAAACTCAATGGTGGGCTTTGACTTCCTGATTTTAGACACGTTTAACTATGTAGTG
Organism: Dreissena rostriformis; assembly: GCA_007657795.1. NCBI lineage: Eukaryota > Metazoa > Mollusca > Bivalvia > Myida > Dreissenidae > Dreissena > Dreissena rostriformis. The sequence goes on along the minus strand of VMBQ01000003.1, from coordinate 103,991 downwards.
TACACATTAGTCCTAAAGTTAATGCAAAAGTTCTCACTTTGACAGTTTGAACAGAACAAATTTTTAAAATGCCAAAATAAAGGTAAATGAAACAATTTTTAAATACCAATTTCAGAAGCAAGCTTGTAAACTGAAAATTTAGTGCACCCTATTTTCGGAAAATGGTTTGTCCCTGCATTATCAGTAAAATGTTAATCAAACTAAATACATGGTATTTTGTATCTAGAGGATGAACTTTGTACTTCAGTGTGTATTTATACTGGGTTGTGGGCGTAAACAGTCAACATATTTCAGCTATTTACAAGGTTTAAGTTAAGTAATTGGGTAAATATACATACTAAAAACTGTGTGTGTCTTCAAAAATAACAATTCTGTTCAAAGGGTTAGGTTCATAGTAATAGTGAATACATAGCATTTAAAACATAGGACAGTTCACAATATCTACTGAAAAATGGCAACATCTGGAAGTTCAAGTCATAACAGTTCAGATTTAGTGAAGGACTATGTTTGTGGAGGTTGCGAAAGTAGAAAAATTTATGAAAGTGCAGATTATTTTTGTGCAACATGTNTGAAATTTATCCGTTATTGGAATATGCGCGCATATAAGTTGTAAAGAGCTTAGATTGTCTAAGCTAGTGCAAATCAAGTACTGGTAGGTTAATTAATCGCATTTTAATGAACTATTTTATAAAAAAGGTGGAAACTCCAACCAAGCAAACACATCAACAGAAAACGACGATGGCGCATCGCTGCATTAGTTTAATTAATTAAAATTAACGCTATACGCAAAATATTCGAAGAAAATTAACTATATAATTTGATGAAAATCCATTTATGAATGACCGTTTCAAGGCGGTGACAATTAAATGTAATTTATTAATTCCGCCTGTTTTTGCAATTTAATGAAAGATAAAAAAAAATGCAATACAGTTGGCTGCTTCATTTCAACAGTAAGCCGCAGATTCCGCGACACATTAAGAGTCAGCCCATGATCTTTTAATTAATCAATAGACGCTTTTATTGTTGTCATCATGTTCCTGACAACATACAAGCCGAGGGGATCTCAGTAAATATATAAAGCAGTTGACAAGTATATGCAAGTACTTGTTTTGTAAAGCAATGAAGTATACGGAAATGCAGGTGTTATTAAACTGCTCTTTTAGTACTAAACTCCCTTAGTGCATTGCGGTGTAAATAAAACTTTGCAAAAAAGAAATGTTAGATGTAGTGTGCACCAATGAAAGCTGTTCATGCGTTTTGTTGGACGACTGTAGAAATTTTTTTCAATTCCAAAAATAGCATTTTTTATCGTATTAAATCTATGTTACCAGACCACATCTAATGTTGAAATTTTGGCAAACGCTATAAGAAATACTGATTGTTAATGTGTTAACGAAATATTTGTTGATTTTGAGCGTTATCGGGCCTTTAAATTTGTTAACGGCGTTTCGAGTGACAACATACATTAAGCGGAGGCAACGTGAACATTCATGTGTCATTTAATTTCTCAAATTATATTTAGTTTTGAAAATATCTCGCCTGTTGATGTCTCTTGTGTGACATCTACACTTCTATTGTTTTAATGTTTGAAATGCCTTTGACTTAACATGCGTATCGTTTAAGAAATTTCAATATATATCAACAAGTTTTTTTTCACCGATATATACACTATAATACGTTGTTAATGTATTGTGACATTTTAATAATATGCACGTTAAGCAGGTCACTGGCCTTAAAAAACAATAAATTGAAAAGAGGTCCTCTCCTTCTGATATATTTGTGTAGGCATCCTTCTTAAAATTCCATTGTAAGTGCAATTTTCAACTGTGGGTGTATGTGTTAACATAACGTTTGATCCATCGACGATATTTCTCCGAGTGTAAATTGCGAATATAAGCTTTGTTTCAGTGACAATATGTGTACGCGTTTATATATCTACACTAGATAATAACTATTCGTCATAAAATCCCTGTTTTTCCTCCTACTTGTATTGTGAAATCGCTTGCACATTGATATTGTACACAGGTTATTGGATAAAATTCTGAAAGTCGGCGTATATTGTTTTACTCATTAATGTTTTTTACATATTGCCTCACAATGTTTTAAATACTATACTGTGGGCAGTTTTAGAAACATTGGGATAATGCGACAAACTTTAAAACAATTTAATTTTTAGCACACGTTTTGTTTTTACAGGTGAATTATGTATATACTAATTATTGTTTTAGTGGTTTCAATATTCGTATGTTTTGTGACATGATGACACGCGCTTAAAACAAACCTGCACAGCGTCGTCAGTTCAATATAAAGGCACAGACGTGAATGATACATGTTCTTTGCCCGAGGAAAACACAGTAGAAACAGTATACAAGCATGGTCGTATTAATTTAATAGCAATAATTGGAATTGAAACGATTCACATCCCTGATGAAACATACCTTAGTTGTCAGAAATGGAGCATCGGTTTCCCATAAAGATGTAATAAGCTCACTCCTGCACATAATATGCTTACTTCAATGTGAATTAGTTCCAAGCTGGAACGTGTGTTAATATATTGGTCGGCTTCATTGAAAGTAATCCACAGAACGTAATAAAAGTACGCCCAGACCGTGTTTTGTTTGCCTATAACGGTCCACATATACCCATATACATGGATCATATAAAAATCTCATTACCATGGTCAACTTATGTAAAGCATGTTGCAATCAATAATATATTACATATATATTACAAAATATTCATCATTCATCAAGGCCTTATTTATGGGATGTCTGTCAATGTATTGATCCTCTTTATAACATCTTTAGTTAACCTGAGCACAACGTGCATATGGTTAGCTTTTGTGATCGCCTTTTGTCCGTCGTTTGTCATGTGTCGTAAATCTTGCGACGTAAAAAGGCACGCTGAATGGAAATTAAGCTTATATGGCTATGGTAAAACCTTATTAACACACATTTCGTCTTATTATATCACAGACGAATTCGAAAATGGCTCCGGCCCATGGCATTTTTTTGTATGACAGTAATGAAACCTTGTTAACACTTTAGACATCACATATTTGTCCGATCTTCATTAAATTTGTTCAGAAAATGTGTTCTTATGATTTCTCATTTCAGTCTTGTCCATTACAAAAAAAGGCCGCCAGGGGCCTGACATTTGATCTTATATTTCGTTAATGAAATCTTGTGAACACTATTGACATCACATTTCGTTGTCTGGTCTTCGTGAAATTGTTTAACACGTGTTATTGGGATGGCTCAAATCAGTCTTGTTTATTGCAAAAAATATGGCTACCACTGGATAGTTCAGTTTAGCTTGATTGTTTTGCTTATATGCTACATTTCTGAAAATGTTGATATTGCTTCTTTCTGAAGACAAGTACAACTTTTCAAGTGACAACTATTTTGAGTGATCTTGCAGTTGTTTTATGTGATTATGAGGATTGTGATGTTGTTGATGATGCTTATGATGACTGGTTATGAAGTCAGAAACAAGAACTTCAACATAAATTTCTAATAATATTGAAGTTTTTGTATTGCCATTACTTCATAAATTACAGTTCATGGTTCTGTGTTGGAAAGGTTCAACTGAAATATTTTCAGATATCAAAATGAAGTCATCATTATGTGCAATATATTATCAATAGGTCCTTTCCCACAACCGTTTGCAGGTCGGTATAATGTCTTCAATATACCGTGTTCATTACGTTTCGCTGAGGCTCAAATGAACGCCTAAATACCCCTGGCCGTCTTGTTTTCTAGGCTTACTTATCAGTTGTTCAAGCTTCTTTTTTTCCACTGCATCTGCATAGTGATCACTACTGGAACGATTCCCTTCACCGTGACCGCAGCGCCCAGGATAAACGATGTTCATAACTTTATGAACGGTCATGAACGATGCATAAACAGCTCATGATCAGTTTATAAAGGCAGTTCTTGAACAAATATTCATGAAAGTTCATGAACTATTTTCATGGACGGTTCATGAACTTTTAAGGACATGTTTATGAACCATATGATGAACTTTATGAACAATCTGATTTCACAAATATTCATGAAGGTTCATCAACTATTTTCATGGACTGTTCATGAACTTTTAAGGACATGTTTATGAACCATAGTCTGAACTTTATGAACAATCTGATTAACAAATATTTATGAAAGTTCATCAACTATTTTCATGAACTGTTCTTGAATGTTTAAGGACATGTTTATGAACCATATGATGAACTTTATGAACAATCTGATTTCATGAAAAGTTACTGAAACATACTTGAATAAAAAGATTCATGAAATTTCATGACAGGATGATTTTTTACGAACTTTTGATGAATTGGCTAATAAGACGCTGTGCATTAGATATAAGTCAGTCACGATGGCCAAAGATCAATAACAAAACCTATAAATGTTAATTTATATTCATATATATTGCGCTAAATTAAAAGCTAAATAGTTATCACTTGATACATAAGCATGCATAGCGTACATATCTTACTGGTAAATCAATAACGCTGATTGAATATGCTTGATGTTAGATAACAACGTGGTTCCAAAATTTCTTAAATTATTCACAAATAAAGCAGATTTGTACCCTTTCTGAGGTAACTTTCTAAATAACATGCATTTTGGCCACAAATCAAGATTCTTAGCGCCAACCTAATAAATTCATGTGTTTTTACAAAGTTACAGATAATCGACGTACATTTTTACACAAAGCCCATACACAAATAAACAATAGCTCAGAATCCCATGCCAAAGATTAGGCTAAGTAATAAGCATCTTCAAAAATATAGTTCAATACTTACACATATTTGATAAACTTGACGTCTTGTTAATACTCAAACACGAAGACGAAGTTGGCCAGTGATGAAATATTGCTGAAACTAAACTCATAAATTCTCTTTTTGAAATCGTCGACTTCGTGTGAGATCGATTTGCACGTACAAAAGTCAGCACAATTAAATAGTTAACGATATATGTTCGATTGCTCACAACCAACTGATTTGATTTCTGATTGAGTTTCTCTCATAGTGAACATCCGGAAAGTGCATTCGTACCACAACTACTTGCGTTTTCTTCCCGCCAAAATTGGAACCGGACGCATCCGGTTTAAGGATATGGATCTACTGGAATCAAGAAGAAACTTACTAAAACACACTAAAAAAATGTGTATGTGTTATGATAATTAATCATCAAATTGGCCATAAATAATGTAATTAGTAATCCGTCTTTTCTTGCTGACAAATGAACGCTCAACCTTTTATTCAAGGCGGTACATCGATGTAAGCCCCGAAATTGACATTTAATTTGAACTTAGTTATTTTTTGGATGATTTTGGAGTCTTGGTTCTACATCAGGAACGTCACCCGAATCATATTTTGTATATACTGCACGCTGGCTCAATTGTCAATGGTATATTTTGGCGTCAAAGAGTGTAGTGTTAGAGGCAAAGTTTAATACAGTACACTGTGCCCACAGCCTCCTGTTTACAGAGGTGAAATAATACAACGGCACTTTTTTTGTGTCATTAAGGGCAGAAACTAAAACAAAACGCGCCAAACAACTTTTCAATGAAAACTGTCTGTCGCATGCTTTCTACATGATGAGTGTTAACAATAGCGTTAATAACTATTACAACTTACTTATATTAATGATCGTAACACTTGATACAATAACGCATCAATCGTTAACGGCGTGTAGTTTTAAAAAAGTCTTTACTTATACCGTATGTGTTTATAAGCACCGAATATAGGACAACCAAACAATCCAGCCATGATGTTGCTAGGTTGAGAGTGTCACGGTGTAAAGATTGTGAACACCTTACAAAAATACCTTTGGCATATACTTAGGCTTATGTAAAACCTGTGTTTGTCGCAGCTAGACTTTGACATTCATCTTCCTGATATTAATGGTTTTCTTATCAAAAATGCAGTTTCCTGGTGGTTTATTTAATTATACTGTTAACATGGATGGAATGATGCCACCGAGCCAATAATTGCCAACATGGAAATCAACGTAACTTCATGAATATTCTTACTGTCATACAAAAGCAAACAATTCGGTTATTATGTGTATCGTGTATAAGAAATTGATTAGTAGATACGAAATAAATAAACCAATTGCTGTCACATTCAAGAAAAAAAAATAGATCCGTCTTTGATTGCTGTATAACTAAAACAATGTATGTGTATTTACCATNATGAACGACATAGTTATGGCCCGGACAAGCTCATTTATGGCCATTTTTGACCTTTGACCTCAAAGTGTGACCTTGACCTTGGAGATATTGACGTAATTTTTTCGCGCGACACACCGTCCAATGATGGTGAACATATGTGCCAAATGATTTCAAAATCCCTTGATAGATGACATAGTTATGGCCCGGACAAACGGGACAGACAGACCGACCGACAGACCGACAAAGTGACTCCTATATAGCCCCCATTACCTATGGTAATGGGGGTATAATAATGTTAATACAAGTTTTATGTTAAGTAATTATTAAGATGTATTAACATATGATTTTTGATAAAATCTTTTTTTTTTATTATTATACATGAGTTATTATAAAGGGTTTAATATTTCATTAATGCTTTCTTTTTTGAATTTTGATATGTGTGCTGTTTTTGTATATGCCTATTGGAGGCATAATACTATGTTACTTTGTTTCGAAAAAACACTACTCAGATTCAATAAAATTTTACGATAATAGAAGCGTCTCTATGGCAATAAAATTACATTTTTAGTATGGTCAAAATACATCCCACAGATGTTTATTTTACAACTTAAATAATATAAGCTCTGTGGTGGATCTGACTTTTTGCAGAAACACACACTTATAGCCTGTATCCTGGAACAGTTCTAAAGACAATATGGAAATATTTAAATAAAAAGAGCTTTTTTGTGAAAAACAATTTCCCCTACTGCACTTTCAAGCCGCACAGCAGCTATATCCCAAATGAAGACATCATGACGAAGTTACGGTCCATTTATATTTGTCAAAGTTGCAGGTTAAGTATTTAAAGTTTTCTGAGTTACACATGTATCTGAAAGTGACTCATTGTTAAACATTGTTAAGTCCAAGGCCATGGATTGCCATGGCAAAAGAAAGTGTTAAAAAATAGCAGGACAATTTTTAAAATTTAAAATCTTTTAGTCTAATTCCGCTGTCTGATTCCACAATACATGTATATTCACACAAATGTGCATAACATGATCCTGTACACATTTTTTTAAGATTATTTAAATTAAATTAAACAAGGGATGTGTTTGTCAGAAACACAATGTCCCCTTTTGAGCCAATTTGACCCTTATATTTGACCTTTGACCTTGAAGGATGACCTTGACCTTTCACCACTCAAAATCAGCAGCTCCATGAGATACACATGCATGCCAAATATCAAGTTGCTATCTTCAATATTGCAAAAAGTATGACCAACATTAACGTTTTGGACAGAATGACGGACAGACAGAATGACAGACAGGCCAAAAACAATATACCCCCTCTTCTTCGAAGAAGGGGGCATAAAAACATTGATGGGAATAGGAATCTCAATTTTAATGCCTCCCAAAGGGAAGAATATAGTATTCAAATAGTCCTTCTGAATGTCAAATGCTTAGACTTCTTATTCGTATGATAAGTCATAAAGTATTGAACGGATTTGAATGAAATTCACATACTGATAAAGGGCTCTATGGAAATGAGCAATTAGAAAAATCATAACTCTCTTTATCACATGCTATACCTGGTTTTCAATGTAATACAGACATTACGTATTTTTTTATATAACACATGTGCAACGCAACATTTTTAAGTGTTTTCATTGGCTACAGAATCAATAACTTACCAATCGCATGGCTTTATTTCGGTAAAATGACGTCGTCAACATGATATGATGTCACGATAGTAAACAACTTTTAGATCTATCAGCATTTGATTGGTCAATAAAGATGTATTTTATTTTATTAACTTTAAAAGCATGTGATAAGAAAGATCTGACACTCGTTGTCATATCATACCATATTTTATTAAACTTGTCCAGGAAATTTGTTAGTAAGCTCGCCAAAGGCTCGCTTACTAACAAAATTCCTGAACTCTTTTAATAAAATATGGTATGATATGACAACTCACGTAAGATCCTTTATTTAGGATAAACTAAGTTATTGCCCTTTAATTTTCCTGTGCGGAGCATGAATGCCTTGGTATTGGAGGTCTTTGAATAAGTCTTTTTAATTGATTAAAAACCTTGAGAGGAAGTGCAATTTTAAAGAACCACAACTCTGTTATCAAATACATGTATGTTTAAAACTGCGTTTTTTAAACACATTTGACCCAGATTCAAAAAAATTCTAGTTGTTATGAAGATTAATATTCTGACTAAGTTTCACCAGGCTTCATAAATGTTGCCTGTAGATTAATATGAATTTAATAAAGTTTTAAAAACGGGACCTAATTTCTAAATGCATGTGACCCAGATTCGAACATATGGCCTAGATATTGCCAAGACAAACATTCTGACCATGTTTCATCAAGATTGAGACATAAATGTTGCCTCTACAGATGCAAAAAGTTTGTTTTTTTATCTGACCTGGTTACCTTGTTTTTTGTGGATGCACATGACCTATATTTTAAATTGACCTAGATATTGTAATGATAAAGATTCTGACAAACTTTCATCAAAATTGAGTCATAAATGTGACCTGTAGAGTGGTTACAAAGTTTTTTTATGATTTGACCTGGTGAACTTGTTTTTCAATGCACTTTACCCTGAGATTTGAACTTTACCTAGATATTGTACAGATAAACATTCTGGCCAAGTTTCATCAAGAATGGATCAAAAGTGTGACCCCTAGAGTGGTAATGAGTCCAAAATTGCAACACACAATGCACACCGCACGACACTGGACATAGGGTGAACAGGCTAGCTCACCTTGAGCATGTCATGCTTAAGAAAGCACTTGAAGAAGATTTTTAACCCTTTGAGCGCTGGAACCGGATTTTGAAGGCCTTTGCAAACAGTTTGGATCCAGATGAGACGTGGCGTCTCATCAGGATCCAAACTGTTTGCTATTCTGATAGTGGTCTTAGAAAAAAAATCGAAGAAAATGCTAATTTTAGAAATTCAGCAGACGACATTTTAGCAGACGACAAATTTCCCAGCATGCAAAGGGTTAAGGTTTTCCATACATAAGTCTATGAAAAACTAGTGATCCCCAGAACAAAGCGGATGTGACCACGAGGGATAATTTGAACATGCTTTGTTGAAGACCTAATGATGATGCTACTTACAAAATATGAAAGCCTTTGGCTTAAAGATATTCCCAATATATAGGCTATGGAAAACTAGTGACCCCCAGGATGAGGCTAGTTTTGACCCCAGGGGCATAATTTGAACAAACTTTGTAGAAGACACAAATTATTATATAAAATATGATGTTTCACACTAATAGAAACCTCTGGGTCTTGCAATTTCAGGGGAGATTTTTGACATTTTCATTCTATAAAACCTTTTAGGGCCTCTTGACATAGGTAATAAACAGACAGAACAATTTAAACAATATTCATTGACTACCACCCAAGTAACATACCTGTTTAGTTCCAACAAATTCTGACATGATAAAGTTGACGGACGGGCGCACAGACGCACTCACCCACACACAAACGAACAAAAGAAATCACAGTATAAAAAAAACTTACCATTGTGCTAAGGTGCGATAAAAAGTTCTTGGTGTTTCTTTTTATCTTGTGTAAACAGAGGACCTGATTATAGACAAGAATGTTACCAGCTTGAAAAGGGGACCCGGATTCTACACAAGAATGTTTCCAACAAACCTGTATGCTCCATGCAGGATTTCCATGAATGTAATTGAAGTGCCCTGTACCCAGTTGAACTTTGTCTTCACGTCGTCAGGCACGTCTGCCTCACCGGGACACCAGCCGTATCTATAACAAACATGTACTTTATGTTTAAACTAGCAGAAGCTAGGATACAAGTTCAACAGTGGGCATCTTGTTTCATGTTGAATTAAATGATTCAAGATTTTTTTTAACTTAAAAGCTTTTTCTAATTACTATTGTTAGCCAACATTTATTTCATCGACTTTTTGTAGAAACAAATTGTATTTCAATGTGACTTCATACCTTATGTTCACATGTGAAGCATAAAATGGACAAACAAAAAGAGATCGAAAATGCTGTTCTAATTGATCCCTTTATCCAACACTGAAAACCTCCTAGCCTCCAATGACAATGTTCGTGAATTAAACTTAAACATTACAATTTTCAAAGGATATATGGCTTCTCTTTAATACAGGTTTAATGTCAATCAAGTCAAGTATGTCACTACATGTAGTGTCGTTTAGATACTGTTATGAGTCCAATATTTGAGGTTCTATGACAACAATTGAGAAGTGTGAGTAAATTACTCAGAAACTTCCGTTAACGCAAGCCATGCACTTGTGTTTTCCTATTTGTTCTATACATACTTCTCTCCCAGAAGATTCAGAAAGAGAGGCTGCCCGCCAGTCTCCGCCAGGCATCGGTCCAGCTCATCTAGGCACATGGAAATCGTGTTCGCCGTAGTAGAGTCGTTCGGTACGCCCCAGCGCAGGTCACACTCTACTAAATACAGCTTACGAGCCTGACACCATTCCCGAAACTCTGGAAACACCTGGAGAATGAACAGTATAGCCATTTAGGTGTAATATTGAAATATTAGATAGGTGCCGCATGAATGTAATTTTATTTAACAAGGCTAAAAAACTTAAACAACAAGATTTTGTCAAACAAATTAACTTCTTTGCATTTGACGCTAGCATAGTTTTGATTAATTTTAGTTATCGAATAATTATTCTGCTTTTTTCTGTCTTTATATGGAAAATAAAAGACGAAAATGGCAGAAAAACCATAGGACACTGCCTCGATTTATGTTATATGGTGTGTTGTTGTGATGAATTAGAATAAAAAAAACAGGAAAGCATTTGTTGACACTAATTTTGAGCTAAATCTTACATTCATGGAGATAACACTACACAACATATCACTCAAATATGAACATAATCATGTTACAATGTTCTACCCTCAAAAAGTTGTTATACCTTCTTCACAAGAATTTCCCGTTCACAAAAGAAGTCTGTAAATGTTGAGGACACAAATACGCGTAATGTCTTCCAATCGCCATCATCTGATACTCGTATGTTTGACTGGTTCCCCTCAGATTGCAAACACTGGGAACCAATCTCCTCCCAGCATTTCTATAAATAGACATTATTTCTTAAAATATTATTTTCTAAAGTGAGTTTCAAACATGATGTTGGAAAATAAAGAATTATGGAATTCAACAGATCGTATAAAGGGTTCTGCTAAAAACATTGTTAAAATTGGCAAAAGTATGGTCTTATATAGTGGTCATATATATGTGCATATCGGTATATAGTGGGTCGCTCAGGATTTTGAAAATTAGATCTAATTTGATTGTGTTATCAGTTTAAATGTACTTGTAGGTCCCAAATCATTTTTCAAAATGTAATTCCAATCATCATCTGAATAGAAGTTACCACCTTTAACAGAGAATATTTTATCTCCAGTAAAGTTAATTCAAGCAGCCATACCTCCACTGCAGATAGAACACTTTGGTCTATGGTAGACAACTCTGTCTCTGGACTGGCTCCATTGCATTCCTCAGCTGCCTCCCTTGCATCACTATTCTTATTGACATCAGTCTGAAAAAAAAAATGAAATTCATATGGTTAAGCTTATGTAAAATAAAACATTGTATGTTATACTTATTAATCACAAACTAACAGAACTATCGCTTCAATACTGGCTTGAGTCAAGTTTAAAGTGTATTTTAAATTTTTGAAGGACATTCATGTTAAAGTGGTTTGTTGACAGATTTTGGATTTTTTTTAAATGTCATTGCAAATGTTTTCTAACAAATCTGTACTGTTTTGAAAAGTCTTAACTAATTACAACAGCAAGTTAAAAGGTTAAATAGACAATATTGCCATTGAACATTAACGCAAATGCATTAAGCCCAATTTTCCCTTAACGCTGCTTATATACTTACAACTGCCATCTAACCTTAACACACCTGCATTAAGCCCAATTTATCCTTTAACGCGGCTCATAATTACTTACCACTGACAGATTTGAGAAACTCTTCTCCAGTAGTGTGTCCACTGAATGGACACTGTTTCTGTACTGTCTATACATCAGAAGGCCGGGCCCATGTATCGAAGAAAAGTGTTGGTCAAACGAAGGCCATCTGTAGATCAGTTGGTCAGTCTAATATCCGCTGTACATGTGGTTTAGTTGCCATTGGAATGCCTGTGAAGTAAAACTAATGTATTAATGAGGATTTTAAATATTATATAAACACAAAAGCATTGTGTCTGTTACTTCTTATCAACCAATCCACCAGTGTTCACAAACAGTAGGTCAAAAACTGTGGAATCTTTTCTTTCTCTGAAGAATACACATTAAATGTTTATAAACTAAGTACAAGTATTGTCTAATAAATCGTGTTAGCGGTGCTCTTACAAAATAGTCTATCAAAACCTGACCCCACATTTTTAAACATATAGACAAAACCTGGCCCAAATTTACAAACATTGTTAAGTATTATCATGGTCTTTTAAACATTCAACCAATGGCCATCCTGACAATGATTGTAACAAACATTCTTATCCAATAGGTCAGAATTTCATAATGAGACTGAGCTGGCTGGAGCTTGGTTGAAGTCAAAGTTTAACATTCCATGAGCAGTTACATATAATTAATACTTATATTTTGTTAAGAAATGCTTTTCAAAAGATCCACTTTCAAGACTTGACTTAAACATTAATTTCACTATCAAATACTTTGAATCTCATATAAGCTATGATTTCCATATTTACCCAACCAGTCTCCTATTATACCATCTATGCATTTCAACTAAAATTTGGAAATTGGTATTGTTGTGTTTTTTTGCAAAGAAATACTTTATCATTGAGAATACAAACATTTTCAATGTTTTATTTATTGAAGTTCATTCAAACAATACAGCCGTTAGGCTGTCATTTGGGGAAAAATATAGTTTTGAGATTGGGAATTTAACAAAAACAACACACTGTATTAGGTACAAGTGGTATACATATGCAAGATCATAGGACTTATTTCTAATGCTGAAGTATTTTAACAGGGACTTAAACAATTATAAATGATTTACATACTATACTTAATTACTTTGCAGAGTTACCCAATTTAAGTGTAATTATTATGCAACTCACATTATCATTCTGTAATAAAAGTAAACATTTTATGTTATTTCAAATTTTGTAGAGGATTTTGTATTACCTGAATTAGTTCATTTTCATTCAACAAAAATGTTAACTTTGAACAACACACTGTTTCTTAAAACATAGTTATAAAATATAACTTTAATTAAATACATTTTTTCTATGTATTCTTCAAATAGTATGAAATGTGCTTACATTTTCTTGCTTAATTAAATGGATACTCCTTAGTTTTAAATACATTTAGAAGACACACAATTATGATTTAGAACCACTTGACTCATTTGTAAACATTGTAAACAAGCACTTTAGTCCTTATTTATTATCAACAGGTAAATACTAACAATGTAACCTGTTGAAAAATGTAATGACTGAATTATACAACCTTTGGAAATCTCAATACTGAAACAATGTCTTACTTCAAAAATCATACCATAATATGCAACTGTCTCACACAATGGCTTAGTTTACCTAAATATATTTTAACCCTTTGCATGCTGGGAAATTTGTCGTCTGCTAAAATGTCGTCTGCTGAATTTCTGAAATTAGCATTTTCTTTGATTTTTTTCAAAGAATACTATCAGAATAGCAAACAGTTTGGATCCTGATGAGACGCCACGTTCTGTGGCGTCTCATCTGGATCCAAACTGTTTGCAAAGGCCTTCAAAATTTGGTTCCAGCACTGAAAGAGTTAAAACACGGGGAGCTCGGAATTATGCCCCTGTATGAGGTTTGAGAAGGGGTGTTTCCATTTTTCTGCATAAA
>VMBQ01000003.1:23705-89618 GCA_007657795.1 Dreissena rostriformis | reverse complement strand
GAAACTTAGTTTCTGTGGCGGGAAAAATTCAACCGGCTGAGAAAACGGATACATATTTTTACTAGGCACGAATTTATGTACGGAAAAATTATCACACAAAATTCATTTTACAATATCTTTGGCTGACACTGATCTGTTGATGGGGCAACAACACCCCATTCCCGTCAATGAAGTGATTGCTACAGATATTCTAGGTATTTTGTTCAGGTTTATTTTGATTATGTCCGTTGTATAGGATGCTGTGGTTCATCCAATTTAACGGTTAAGGTATCTGGATGCTGTGGTTCATCCAATTTCAAAGTAAAGGTATGTGTGGATGCTGTGGTTCATCCAATTTAAAAGTATGTGTGGATGCTTTGGTTCATCCAATTTTAACAATAAAGGTATGTGTGGATGCTGTGGTTCATCCAATTTAAGGTTTGTGGTTGTGGCCCGTGTTTTGGTAGCAACCTCAGTGTGTCTGGATGCTGTGGTTTATCCAACAAGTTTAACATGTCACAGTCGATGCAATTTAACGTTATCTCAGCTGGTTGGATTTTAGCGACCTACAATACATTCACGTAATCCCGTAGTGTCGTTAGCCCGCGGCCTTATTATCTCCACTCTGCTTATATATATTAGATGTAAATTTAAATGGGTAAATAAATGTTTGTATTGTTTTGTGTGTTTGAATTTACTTCTTAATGAAATAATGGTTTCTGAAAGAAAACAATCTGCAACTCGTTCCATTTTATCTCTCATACTGATCAACGCTGGAGCTGACATTAGACGAAACATGTTTTATTACATTCGTATTGAAACATGTTATGCATTTGCATATGTAATCTCAGACGCAATGTTACTAACGGATTATTTACTATATCGACATGTCGATCCATTTAACGTTGGTTTGATGCAGTATATAGATTTTTGTATACTTGCCATTTGGTTGTTATATTTAAAGTGGTTAATAGACTCGATTACTCCGGCATAAGAAATATAAAAAAGTTATAGTTTACGAAACCTTGAAGTTGGTAAAACTAATTGAAGCATTAGCAGCTTGAATTATGGGTGTACAATGCAATATGAATTCATTTTGTACGGCTTGGGCAGCTTATATTGACGAAGTATTTTGTATGATGTTTAGTTAAGCTTCTAGACATAATTAGCCGTCGCAAAGTCCATTTGCGTAATGATCAATAAACGTGTATGCTCTTGAACTCGAATGTAAACTACAACAATACAATTAAATACAGCTTATTATACAACGGTGTATAATATGATGATGTTTTGTTTGGGTTTATTGATCTTTTTTTTGGTGCATTATTGATTGTGGACGGAAAACAAACAAATTATGTTTTCGATATTATAAGAACAATGACATCATGCATTTTCGGTGATACTCCCGACGCTGAAATGTAATTGATTATTGCAGTGAAAGGTAGCACTATTACGTTTTTATCAATTGCAACTGCCACTTAGCAAATGCCTACTTGTTCATCATTCACAAAGGGTTTTAACAGAATATTTGAGATGAAATGTGGATGCACAGTCATCGAAATTTTAACAATAGAAATTAGGAATGACATTTTATCAATATTTTACTTTTATTAAGCGATATCCGAAGGAATTTAACGAGAAGATATAATTGATTTGACGTTCTCTAGTTAAACTCTGAATATTACAACAACGCGCACACAAAACTATTGTATCGGTCAATACCATTAAATGATGATATGTTTTATTACAATCGGAAAATGTTAAAGTATTGTGTGCATAATAACAAGATGTGTATATTGTAATAACAAAGAATTTTACTTAATTTTCTCAGAGTATTAGACGAAAATGAGTTTTATACCCCAGGCGGCAATAGACAAGCCATTTAGAATATATTTTTCCCTATTAGACGCTGGTGTGCCGGTCGTTCGTTCGCGAAACATGTGCACACATGGTAACACATATTAAGCATTTGAGCAGTTTGAAAGGCTTCAATTGATTTTTATCTTGAACGAAACACGTCGATCTCGCAGATATCGTTTTGAACAACTATTTTAAGCAGACAATTTCATTTACAGAATGATGCATTCAGCCTGTATTAAATCATCGTCTAGCAACGTGTACTCATAGTTCATATTGCTTTTATGATCATTTTTTGCCGTCAGTCGTTCTTGTGTATCAGCGTTTTGATTTGTATGCTGATCAGTTAGTTGTTATTTAGATACCTTTTCTGTAACGATCCATTTTTCAACATAACGCGACTGCTGATTCGAACTTTAAGTTGTTCCGGAAATTGTATAACTGGAATTTATAATCCGTATCATTTTATTGCAGTAGATCAAACAACAGCATCCTGTTGATGATACCATTTCTGTAATGACATATATGCTCATACTACATTGATGATTTAAGGATTTAAAAAAATGTGAAATATAAGTGTTATTTCTGCACCGTATACTATGTTGCAATAATACCTCTGGTTACAATAAATTAGCATTCCTAAACACGCATTCTTAATACAATCTCTAGAGATATTGAACGGCAGTACTGCAAATTGTCTTTTCCAATAAGCTCCAGTAGAAAATCAATTATGTTGACGATCTGTTAAAAATTTGCTTTTATTTCTAATGATTTGTTTTTATAACAAAATCCAAACATAAAATAGACATTAATAAATGTTACGTAATATTAATTAAATCAACCACAACCGCCGAGTTTCACCAAACAGCTCATCATTCTGCAAATAAAGTATGTTTAATTTTTGTTTTAAATTTATAACCCCAGTTTATACCGAGCCTAGTGCGATGTTTTAAAACAATGCAAAACATCGCCCTTTTCTGAATAAGAGGAAATTGCATTAGTTGCATAAATATGTATATGAGTACGACAACAAATTCCTGTGTCGTGAGTTGTTATCGCGGCCCGACCACATGCCTCATGAGGAATTGTCATGAAATAATGTTTTCTTGTCTCTGACTAAAGGATATCTATCAGTTATTGGAATATACGCAGTTAGAACGGATCAACCGCCAAGAACATATTAGCTAGTGCAAACCAAGTTCTTATAGGTTAATTGACCGCATTGATATGACATATTGTGTAAAGAAGCAAAAACTTCTATCAAGCAAACAGAAAACGACGAGGTGCATCGCCGCATTAGTTTAATCAATTAAATATAACTCTATGCGCAAAATATACGAAGAAAATAAACTATTTTATTTGGTGAAAATCCATTATGTTATAAGCTATCCGTCTTTTTCGTCGACAAATAACGAGCACCCGTTTATAAAAAGTACATGTCACTTTCGATGTTAAAATCAATGCACCTCAGAAAAAAGTGTCTAATTCATGGAGTGTGGTACTAAGGTACGTCACTCAAATCATATTTTATACTTCTGGACTCTGGCTCAATGATTTCTGTGTTGTTTCAGGCGATGTATAAAACTGTAACTGTATAAAAATATGTTAGATACAAATGTTAACACCATTCCACTGTGCCCACATATTCCTGTTAACAGAGTTGGTATAATTTAACGGTACTATGTGTCATTAATGCAGATAAAAACAGCACACAAAAAACGCGGTATATGACTTTCTAATGACATCTGTCTTCCAAGTCCCTTAGCTTGTGTTGAGAAAGAATAGCGTTAATAACAATTAAAACCTCCTTTTTTATCGTAAAACATGCAATAACAACATATCAATGGCTAACCACGTGTAATATTCACCAATTATGTATGTGTTTATAAGCACCGAATATAGGACAACCACACCATAAAGCCATGATGTTGCTAAACAAGTTGAGAGTGTTACGGTGTAACGATTATCTAACCATGTATCAATAGAGGAATGTTACCGGTAATAGTTATGTGATGAATGAAGAACAACTATCTAAAATAACCTCGTGCATATAATTAGGCTTACGTACTAGCTAAGTTTGTCGCCATTCATCAACCTGATATTAATGGTTGGCTTATCGCAAAGGCTGATTTTCTCTGGTGGTTTATTTAATTATACTGTCATAATGGATGGAATGATGAGCTACCGAGCCAAAAATTGCCAACATAGAAATCAACGTAACTGTATTAATGATCTTCCTGTCATACAAGCGCCAACAATTCGGTTTTTATAAGCATCGTGTATATGAAATTGAATATGAGATACGAAATAAATAAACCAATTGCTGTCACTGACAAGAAATAAATAAAAGATCTATAACGACCACAAATAACGTGTATTTACTTCATTAACAAATAAAATACTGCTGCCGGGAGGTATATATATATTATGATGACATGTTTATAGTATGAGCTCTTTCGGTATATACACGCTACAACATTCACAAAAGCACTGAATCTTATTAAAACCAGAACCAGAAAATACATAAAACTGTCAATGGTTTCTGCAAGAAAAAAATCTGTAATTCGTTCCATTTTATCTCTCATTCTGATGAACGCTGGAGCTGAAATTGGACGAAAATGTTTTATTGCATTCTTATTGATACATGCTATGCATTTTGCAGATGTAGTATCATACGAAATGTTTCTTACAGCTTATTTACTTCTCTGACATGTCGATCAATTTAACGTTGGTTCGATTTAGTATACAGATTGTGACATCTTTCCATTGGTTGTTTTATATTTAAACTGGCTAATGAACTCGAATACACAAGCAAAGGTAATATGAGATATTTATAGTTTACGAAACCTTGAAGTTGGTAAAACTAATTGAAGCATCGACAACTTGAAGTATGGGGTCAATAACGCAATATGCATCATATTTGTACAGCAGGGACAGCTCATATTGACGAAATATTTGTAAATGTGTTTACTCTATGACGATATACAGAATACGAGTTAAGTGTTGAATACAGATAAATTTATTAAGCGATGCAAAAAAAACCTGTTGGTATAGAACAAGAGGGAAGTGATGGTAACTGTGTTTGCTACACGGAAAAGTAAATCCACGTAATTGTGAATTATACAAAATAATGTATGCAATATAAATACCTATCACACATGCTGTGCTTTTTTTTAAGAGGTCATGTGTTTTATAATTAACACAACAGCTGCATATGCTTGCATTTATGTATTTCAATTCAGATCACGCGGATGATTAAATGCAAGTTATATAGCATATATCGTAATACATCAATACAGGGTATAACTTTGAATTCAAATATTTGAAAATTAATCATGAATGATTTGAGTTGGGTAAATACTTATAAACTTGTGCTTTCCGTGTATAAACTGTTTTACACACATGTGAAAAGGTGGCGTGTTCACAGGTGTGGAAAACAATGTAAACAACGCAACCTATGTCTATGAGCCTATACTAAAGAATTATAAAATTTATAATGAATAATGATTATATCGTTAAAACTTCTTACTTTGGTAACGATAACAGTGGAAACTAAACAGTGTTCTAACGGTGGATAAATATTCATATACCTCCTACAGAAGTATTGAAATTTTAATTTGCGGTAATGTTTAACGCATCTTTGTTTATGATACCCAGTTGACAATTACATTTTCAATGAAAATAACGGGACCAACACTAAGTAAGTGGCAAGTGATTATCAAATTAAAACTGTATTATATTTAGGGCTATACAATTTAGGTTAATACACCGACACATTTATTATTTGGAATAAAAGCGCTTAATCATGAACATTAACACTCCAAATACTGCTCTAACGTAAAAGGAGTCCAAAACATAAATCTTTTTAAAATGTGATATTGCCGTTGGATAATACCTACATGTGAAATAAACTAAACCTTTTATCAATGTTGCTAACTGCTCTTGACGCATTTAATATAAATTAAACCACGGGGACTTCAAAATGAGTCCCATGTGACCACCTGATTTCAGTTCACTAGGTCAGTGGCGTTTACCAATCAGTAATACACGTGCAAATCTACATAATCATCTAAGTAGTTTCACAGTGATGTTTGATATATCCAACACTAGAGATAGATAAACGAAGGTTGATCATCATAATGTAGAACCGAAATATAAAACGTTCTGTTGCGGAAAAATAACACTGTTTTTAACAGTTACAGTTTTGAATTGTCTATCCCCGGATGCTAGTAACATATAAGATACAAATCGTGATCAGTTCACTTTATTATCTAACGTTGTATATAAAATTTAGTTTGTTAGTTTTTGGGGCGATTGCCTTCTGCAATTCGCCCCTTTGGTAACATAATATACGTATTTTGGGAATCAGCTTCAGAATAAAGTCCGTTACGTCCAAAGTCCAAACTACGCACCCAGATTCTGCGTTCGCGAACAAAATAGATCCGATCGCAAGGTATTAATATTAATGCGCACAAACAGCTTACAGCGCGCGTTCTATCTATGTTAACGTCTTTTCACTGTGGCATTAGCACTCGAGTTACACGCAGTTCTCGTGGAAGGTGTATACAGCGACGAAATATCGTTTTTTTATATTACAATTCGCCCGTGCTTTTCATGCCAGTTTTGAACTTTTTCCTTACACACGAAATACATGTTGTGGCTGTTACTTTCACAGCAGCTAATTATACGCCATGCATGTAGTAACATTCGGATAAGCGTTGTTGACTTCACATTATTATGCCATTCAAATTTAACTTAGATATTAAACTGTAATGCAGTATTTAAACGTAAATGGATAAATAAACAGGCGAGTTAATAGTTATTTTCATTAATTAAAATAAACAAATAATGTGTTAACTTAAACATAATAATGCTTTTGTGTAAACAGACTGTTCAATCGAGTTAAAACAAATGCTGTTTATTCAAAAAAAAAGGTTTGATGTGCCAATATTTGTTAATAAAAAAGCCCAATTCGGTCCACTTTGTCGGTCCACTTTGTCGATAAAAAATTCCCTATTTGACCAGACTCCTTATCTCAAAGTGGCCAGGAAAACCCCTGTGTATTAAAGTAAACTATCTAGCTGTGACTAACTGAAATTCTGTTTTAAATGACATATTTTTAGAACTTCAGAGATGGGCATAGTTGAAAGCTTAATATCTCATACAAGCCTGTGTATTTTTAACTAGTTTTATGCCGGCTTGATCTTCCAAGCAGATATCAATACACTCATCAATTATATGTACAATCCCAGTGTTTCATATATTGGTTTGCAAGAACCAAACTATAAAAATGCTTTATAGACTTCATATGTTGTCTAAGTTAGTATTTGCATTTCAGGGGTTGTCCAAACAATATTGGTCTTGCCTGATTTTATTGGAATTTGAACTTCATTGTATTCATTTTCATGAGAATTCAAGGGATTTCTTTTATGGACAATCTGTTCTGTGAACGTTTTGCAGTTATGAATTGGCACGTAAGACAATGACTTGTTGTAAAAAGCAGAATTTACTTTTAACCCCAAAAGCTTAATCATATATTATGTTGACAGCATGTCACCATTCCTGAATTCCATCTGTTTTATTTAACAAAGGTGATTGGTTGGCATCACGGTGTATATTGTTTTTACGACCACACAATTTGAGCAAATTTTGCCCCACCAGTACTTTCAGTACTTTGATTACTTTTGTATTGAACATGTAAAAAGTTTGCCACGATTTGCTAAACGGATTGCTCTATGAATTGTTGGCCGTTACTTAAGTCCCGTGGAAAAATATACAAATATGTGAAGGCAAATTTTATGCAAAAATAATCATTAATTGTTCACATATAATCATTTTATATCTAACTTGATAATTTGCGTATTTTTGGTTTTGCAAAGTTTTTCGGGAGACTGTTTTAATGAATTGTCGTGTGAATGCCACTAAATATGGATGTTTCAAATGAAACGGTCGGCAGGATCCGGCATGATCCGATGGATAATCTGACTATACGACGCCATTAATGTACACGTCTTAATAACGTCATGACGGCATGTATATGTTCGCGTAGTTCTGCACTGTTGTTTTGGTGTGCTATTTTCGGAATGAATACATTTTATTTGTTGCATGGGCTGAGGGCAACCGTTCAAAATGTTTTCCCCTCCACATCGGGACCACAGTGTTGACACTTCCAAAAATATCCATGAACTATCTCATTATTGTATAAAAAAATAAACAGCGGATAAGAAATCAATGTTTGAAAACGCAAAGTACCGAAAAAGTAGATTTTATGACATTTCAATTGACAAATTAACTTTTTCTTTAAGATAAGTGTTCAACAACCTTAAACGTTTTGAAAAAAATACCTTTTCACCAAAGATCCATTTTTAAACATAACGTGACTGCTGCTTAAACTTTAAGTTCTACGGAAATGTTATTACATGTATTTAGAATTAATAATCCGTATCATTTTAATGCTGTAGATCAAGCAACAGTATTCTGTTGATGATACACTTTCTGCTATAACAGATATGCTTATACTTCTTTGTTGATTGAAGGCGTGGTATAAAACAATGTTAACATTATTTATGTTTTTTTAGCGCCGTTTAATATGTTGCAATAATATCTCTGGTAACATAGAGAATGATAGGTCAGTGTTGATTATAAATCAGCTGTATCATGCAAGTCTTAGAAAACAAAAAGCACGAGCCTTGCCGAGTGCTTTTTCGTTTTCGTGCCGATTATGATAAACATGATCTTTAATCAACGCAAACCTATTATTCTATGTATCCCACTTTTTATTCAGTAAACCTTTTGATATAAACAAAATTAGTTTAACTGGATAATTTCGCTGGATTTATGACGTCATATCGTGCCGTGGTTTAAAGCAGAAAATCAACGGGGCTTTAATCAACCGAATTCGCTGTAAAAGTGGGATAAAATAAAATAGCATTCCTGAACACGCGAGATAGTAAACGGTTGTTCTGCAGATTGTCTTTTCCAATAAGCTCCATAGAACAGTAAATTATGTTCATGATCTTTTAAACATTTGCTTTTATTTCTGATGAAATGTTTTTTAAATCAAATCCACACATTAAATAGAATGTTATGTAAGATTAATTTAATCGACCACAACCGCCAGGTTTCACCAAACAGCTTATCATTTGGCAAAGACATTATGTTTGTTGTATTTTTATAGAGTCTATACCCCCATTATATACCTAGGCCTAGTGCGATGTTATTAAACCATGTCATAACTCGCCCTTTTCTGAATATGTGAAAATTACATTAGTGGCATAAATACGTATATGAGTAAGACAACAAATCCCAGTGTCATGAAATGTTATCGCAGCCCGACCACATGTCTGATGTGGAAATTGATGTAAAAGATTTTCCATTTGCCTCTGATTAAATGACAGTTATCCGTTATTGGAATATGCGCGCATATAAGTTGTAAAGAGCTTAGATTGTCTAAGCTAGTGCAAATCAAGTACTGGTAGGTTAATTAATCGCATTTATATGAACTATTTTATAAACAAGGTGGAAACTCCAACCGAGCAAACACATCAACAGAAAACGACGATGGCGCATCGCTGCATTAGTTTAATTAATAAAAATTAACGCTATACGCAAAGTATTCGAAGAAAATTAACTATATTATTTGATGAAAATCCATTTATGAATGACCGTTTCAAGGCAGTGACAATTAAATGTAATTCATTAATTCCGCCTGTTTTTGCAATCTAATGAAAGATAAAAAAAAATACAATACAGTTGGCTGCTTCATTTCAACACGTCGAAAGTAAACCGCAGATTCCGCGACACATAAAGAGTCTGCCCATGATCGTTTAAATAATCAATAGACGCTTGTATTGCTGTCATCATGTTCCTGGCAACATACAAGCCGAGGGGATCTCAGTAAATATATTAAGCAGTTGACAAGTATATGCAAGTACTTGTTTTGTAAAGCAATAAAGTATACGGAAATGCAGGTGTTATTAAAATTGTATCATTGCTCTTTTATTACTAAACTTCCTTAGTGCATTGCGGTGTAAATAAAACTTTGCAAAAAAGAATGTTACCAGACCACATCTAACGTTGAAATTTTGGCAAACGTTATAAGAAATACTAATTGTTAATGTGTTAAAGAAATATTCCTTTATTTTGAGCGTTATAGGGGCTTTAAATTTGTTAACGGCGTTTCGAGTGACAACATACATTAAGCGGAGGCAACGTGAACATTCATGTGTCATTTTATTTCTCAAATTATATTTAGTTTTGAAGATATCTCGCCTGTTGATGTCTCTTGTGTGACATCTACTACTATTGTTTTAATGTTTGAATTGCTTTTGACTTAAAATGCGTATCGTTTAAGAAATATAAATATATATCAACAAGGTTTTTTTCATCGATACATACGCTATAAGACGTTGTTAATGTATTGTGACATAGTAATAATATTCACGTTAAGCAGGTCACTGGCCTTAAAAAAAAACAATAAATTGAAAAGAGGTCCTCTCCTTCTGATATATTTTTGTAGGCATCCTTCTTAAAATTCCATTGTTAGTGCAATTTGTAACTGTGGGTGCAAACTGTTAACATAACGTTTGATCCATTGACGATATTTCTCCGAGTGTAAATTGCGAACATAAGCTTTGTTCAGTGACAATATGTGTACGCGTTTATATATCTTCACTAGATAATAGCTATTCGTCATAAAATCCCTGTTTTTCCTCCTTCTTGTATTGTGGAATCGCTTGCAAATTGATATTGTACACCGGTTATTGGATAAAATTATGTAAGTCGGCGTTTATTGTTTTACTCATTAATGTGTTTTACATATTGCCTCACAATGTTTTAAATACTATACTGTGGGCAGTTTTAGAAACATTGGGATAATGCGACAAACTTTACAACAATACAATTCTGAGCACAGGTGAATTATGTATAAAATGATTATTTTTTTAGTGGTTTCAATATTCGTATGTTTTGTGACATGATGACACGCGCTTAAAACAAATCTGCACAGCGTCGTCAGTTGAATATAAAGGCACAGACGTGAATGATACATGTTCTTTACCCGAGGAAAACACAGTAGAAACAGTATACAAGCATGGTCGTATTTATTTAATAGCAATAACGGGAATTGAAACGATTTACATCCCTGATGAAACTTACCTAAGTTGTCAGAAATGAAGCATCTGTTTCCCTTATAGATGAAATAAGCTAGCTGCTGCACATAATATGCTTACGTCAATGTGAATTAGTTCCAAGCTGGAACGTGTGTTCATACATTGGTCGTCGTTATTGAAAGTAATCCACAGAACGTAATAAAATACGACCACACCGTGTTTTTGTTGCCTATAACGGTCCACATATACCCATATACATGGACCATATAAAAATCTCATTACCATGGTCAACTTATGTAAAACATGTTGAAATCAATAATATATTACAAATCATTCATCAAGGCCTTATTTATGGGATGTCTGTCAATGTATTGATCCACTTTATAATATCTTATTATATCTGCCTCCTTTGAAGTTAACCTGAGCACATCGTGCATATGGTTAGCTTTTGTGATCGCCTTTTGTCCGTCGTTCGTCATGTGTCGTAAATCGTGCGACGTAAATAGGCACGTTGAATGGAAATTTAGCTTATATGGCTATGGTAAAACCTTATTAACACTAGAAGTCACAATTTAGGCCAAATCTTCATGGAATGAGCAGCACACATTTCGTCTTATTATATCACAGCCGAGTTCGAAAATGGCTCCGCCCATGGCATATTGTTCGTGTATGACAGTATTGGAACCTAGTTAAAACTTTAGACATCACATATTTGTCCGATCTTCATTACATTTGTTCAGAAAATGTGTTCTTATGATTTCTCATTTCAGTCTTGTCCATTACAAAAGAAGGCCTCAAGGGGCCTGACATTTGTTCTTATATTTCTTTAATGAAACCTTGTGAACACTATTGAAATTGTTTTACACGTGTTGTTGGGATGGCTCAAATCAGTCTTGTGTATTGCAAAAAAATATGGCTACCACTGGATAGTTTAATTTAGCTTGATTGTTTTGCTAATATGCTACATTTCTGAAAATGTTGATATTGCTTCTTTCTGAAGACGAGTCAACTATTCAAGTGATAACTATTTTGTGTGATCTTGCAGTTTTTGTATGTGATTATGAGGATGGTGATGTTGTTGATGACGCTAATGATGACTGGTTATGCAGTCAGAAACAAGAACGTCAACATAAATTTCTAATAATATTGAAGTTTTTGTATTGCCATTACTTCATAATTTACAGTACATGGTTCTATTTTGGAAAGGTTCTACAAAAATATTTTCAGATATCAAAATAAAGTCATCATTATGTGCAATATAGTATCAATAGGTCCTTTCCCACATCTGTTTTCAGGTCGTTATTATGTATTCTTTATGAACTTTATGAACAATCTGATTTCACAAATATTCATGAAAGTTCATCAACTATTTTCATGGACTGTTCATGAACTTTTAAGGACATGTTTATGAACCATATGCTGTACTTTTTTAACAATCTGATTAACAAATATTCATGAAAGTTCATCAACTATTTTTATGGATTGTTCTTGAACTTTTAAGGACATGTTTATGAACCATATGATGAACTTTATGAACAATCTGATTCAATGAAAAGTTACTGAAATATACTTGAATAAAAAGTTTCATGAAATTTCATGACAGGATGATTTTTACGAACTGTTGATGAATTTTCATGAATGTCTTAAGGTCATGTTTGTTTCATGAGAAGTTCTTTAAAAATTCCTGAAAATTTTTTTTTTTCTAAAATTTCATGATTAGATAAATGTTCATGAACTTTCTATGAATTTTCATGAACGTT
Source organism: Dreissena rostriformis (assembly GCA_007657795.1). Taxonomy (NCBI): domain Eukaryota; kingdom Metazoa; phylum Mollusca; class Bivalvia; order Myida; family Dreissenidae; genus Dreissena; species Dreissena rostriformis. The sequence continues at coordinate 76,912 of VMBQ01000003.1, read as the reverse complement.
TATAGAAAAAATTCAGACAGTAACCGTCAGGCTCAATTCCATTAAGATTCTGGACCTGGAAAACAGTTGAACAACACACTGAAATAGATTCATTAAATTTATAGTAAAACTATTAACAACATGATTGAACATATAATGTATGATTGTAGATGATCTTTCTTTGGTTCTTTAATCATGCATACCAGTAGTAAAAAGGACTGAACTTTACAAGGCATGTTATGTCCCCTTTCATAACTCCTAACAAAGCTCTATAATGTTCAATTCATTTTGTCATACATATCATTGATATTAATTTTCTTTTGTCCTCGAATTTGTATTAATAATAATTTATTTTGTTATTATTCTTGCTAATGTGAAACAAAAAATCTAATTCTTATTCTAATATTCAAAGTCCCTATATTCACAACACAAATGGCCGCCAATCAGAAATGACAAAAGCTATATTTTTCAAAATTAAACTTGACCTTTATTTTGTCACATGAAGCATCATCCAAATTTGAAAAGAATCAACAAAGTTATGAGAATTAAATATGTTGAAATTGTATTTTATGTCTAAACGAACTCTCCCAGAACCATAAATCCTCTGCGAAATGAAGTTCTTATTGTCAAGAGGAATTCAAGAACAGTTCTTAAAATTTAGTAAGAGTTCTTGACCTGTTCTTAGAGGATTTTAAGAACATTTGTACACGAACTGTTCAAGAACTGCCTTCAGGAACATTTCAAGAACTTTTTAAGGACCTTTCCTGTTCTTGAATTATTCTTAAACTATTCTTGAACACTTAAAGAACTTATTTGAACAACATATTTCCTTCTGATGTTCTAAACAATTTTCTTGAACATATGATGGACTTTTTAAGAATCCAATTTGTTCTTAAAAGGATCTGTAATTGTTCTTGGAAGAATTAAAAGAATAGTTTAAGAACGTTTTAAGGACATCTTATTTCAAGAACAGTTTAAGATGATATCAAGAACACAAACATGTTATTGCATTGCTGTTGTTACAAAGGAAGAATAGTGTGTGCACAGGAAGTTGAAACGGAAGGAACATGGTTTATGTTATATTTGGAAATGTAAGTAAGTCTTAAATAAATTACCGGCTAAACTGATCAGCCATTGGTTCCATTTCAAGGTCTTTGGCACTAAAAGTGTAACCATTTCAGGGAAACCACTGATAAGTTAAGCAGTCCCATGTTGAAAATATTAACACATGACAGATATGGTCTCTATGCATACTAATCTGTGTCAATAGAATAAATGTCATGTACCATATATTCAAAAAGAAGTGTCAAATTGTATGACTTTCTGAAAAACCATAACAAACCATACACTCTAAATTATCACTCTACACTCTTCATTCATACTGATGTCATGAAGGTCCATGCATGAATTATGGAAAGGTCATGAATATTCCTCAGAAATCCCCACAAAGTTCATGAATATTTCAGGGACAGTTGTTCATGAATATTTCATTAACAGTTTAAGAACAAAATTCATGAAAAGTAATCATACAGTTCTTGAATTATTCACGAATGATTCTTGAACTGAAAATGAGACCATTCATGATCTTTTGAATGTTCTTAAGTTCATGAACTTTTCAATTTCATGAATAATTCATGCACTAAAAAGATCATGAATAGTCTCATTTTCAGTTCAAGAATCCTTCATGAATATTCATGAACTGTTTGATGAATGTTCATGAACTTTGTTCATGAATTGTAAATGAATTGTTCGTGAATATTCATGAATTATTCATAATCATTTCACCTGGGTGGATGCCAGTAAACAGGTATATATTACATGGGACTTGACTGGGGATTTATTAAACAAAAGCTTAAAATAGGCCTTTATATTTAATTTACAAAGAATAAATATTAAGCATCTAATATTTAAAGCTTATCAACATAATAGCGTTACAATACCCTGTAGAGCTCATTAAAAGTAATGCCATCGGCGACGATGCATTTCTCCAACGTGTCTGGAATTAAAACATCCGACTTTTTCGACGTACTTTCGTGATAATGTTTGCGTCATTTTTAAAATCAAAATTATAATATATAAGCAATCATTAATAGTGGTAACGTTTTAAAAACATCGATTCATCATGCGATCCTTATATAAAAGCAACTCATTATTCAATGATAATATTTTTTTGGAATGTTTATGCCAGTAGTTTTATTTAAATGAAAGGTCTTTTAAAAGTTATTATCAATAAAAACAAACATGGTATGAAAAGGCGAGTACAAAACGTTACAGCGATTGAAAATAATATACTTATCGCACAATGCAATTAAATGCGACGTCACCAACAAGTTTGTCGTCATCAACACACCTGCTCCCATGACGATCCATGAAAACAGGTGAACATCTCTCTTCCACCTTGCTGAAATTCAACCTTTTTAGCGATATCTTCCAAACTTCTGATTTTGCTTTCATTTAAGGATCGAATGATAGAACCAGGAACTATCGTTAGTCGCTATTATGTCCAGATACGAGTGCCATTTCTTCGCATGTTCGATTGCAGCTTCTGGCATCCTTTGTGCATAAATCTTTGACATTCACAGATTTATAGATCGCCGTGCACGGAAGAACAAGACACACAAAGCTCTTTTACAATCGTTGCACTCTTTTGAACTTATCAGTTTGAAGAAGATTCTTGACTGTTTCGTATTGCCAGAAGCACAGCACACGGCCGGTAATTACTTGTGTCGTCTTCAAAAGAGATATTAACCCCATCTTTGACTAGTAAGACACTTATAAAAACGAGGAAATAAAATTGTTTAACCTTCGCACGGTTTCGTCATTTCGAATGTTATTTTGCGTGAACATATTGATTATAAAATTCAGTCGTAACATACAATTGCAGTAAGATCTTTTATACAACACACATTAACGGTATCCACGATAAGAAGCGTAAATGTTCGATCCAGGTCTAATGAACCATCCTCTGATCTAAAACGATACGTAAATGTTCTACCCAGGTAAACAATACATCACTACTATGCACAGTATACACCTTAATCACAACGTAATTCTAAGGACGTTCGCAATGCTATTTAAAGAAGATTATATTTTATTGCATGTCTGGAAATATTATTGGCTACCCCTCCGCCGCATTTTAATACTTGTTTAAACATTAAATTTATATTATGACATGTTTTATCGTTATCAAGGATAACCTTACAATATATAGGATTATTCATAACATAAAAATAATTATAGATATTTCACCACAAACTACATTCGGTCGTTCCTATACAATAACAAAAATACAGTTACGTTACTTAAAGAAGCATTCCATCTTGAACAGCTCATACTGTGAATATGAGACAAGGTATGTTTTACTTAGTTACCGGATAAACACGTGTCTTTCGTATTTAAATGATAAGAATTTACTAATTACCTCTGTAAATTTGGGTCCTGATAAAATCATCAACAAATAATATCAATCACGTTGTGGGTAAATATTATGTTTACTGATTAGTGTATCTACACCTATACCGATTGAACAAAATTTAAATTTCGTAAATATGAACTCTATGTCGAAAAGATAGAAAACACTTAATTATTTCGTGTTTATTTCAATTGATCTTTCTTCGACATGATATATGTTCTTTATTTACTTCAGACGCGTTTAAGTTAATAACGATGAGCTGCTGTATATGCTTAAGTCAAAATAAACTTGTTTGTTCTGTTCATAACTATACTTTTCACAAATGAACTAGAACTCCACCAATCGACCAAAGTAGCAGTGATATTCGCCGGAAACTATGCACGTTTTCATTAAAGGTTTCAATTATGCTTAGAAATCGCATGCTGTTGAAGTTTTCTAAGATAAATATTTTGAATATCAACACATAATTCCTTTTTGCTGTTTTTTATAGTTTGTTTGTGTAATCATGTATGGTGATATATAGGAAAGTAGCTTCACGCCGATCATGCGGATACTATGATATGGATGGTACATAGATAACACAGCACAACAAAAGTCACGCGCGAGAGATGAGTTTTTCAGCTTTTTTGCATTTATGTTATGTTCATCGGGTACTGAGACACGTCACATTGTTTTACTAATTATATGGTATAGCACTTCGTATTGCGAAGAAAGAAATTCGCGGAAGAACTGTGGATAATATGAAAAAAAGGTACGATTACATCGAAAATCAGCAAGAACCGGATGTTCAGTACATATTTCAACACAATAAAAATACTTAGAAATAAATAAAGAACGTGATTCCTATTCGAATTAAAAGATCAAGATGGCTATTAATGATACAACATGTTAAAAGCATTGTCAGCTTGCATTATGGGTCAATAATGCAAGATCACTCATATTTTTAAGGCAGGGGCAGCTCATATTGACAAAGTATTTTTTATGAAGTTTAGTCTTTATCGAAATACAGATAACGAGTTAAGTGTTGAATACAGATCAGTTTATTTAGCGATTCTTAGAAACCTCTGTTGGTATAGAACAAGAGGGACTTTGTTTGAACAGTGTTTACTGCAAAGAAAAGTAAATCCACGTCATTATGAATTATATCAACGATTGAGTGCCACTTAAATAAGTTTCGCAAATTATGTGCATATATTTCAAGACGTTATGTGTTTTATCATTAACACAACATGAATGTATTACAAGTCAGAATATTCGGTAGATTAAATGCAAAGTGTATAGCATAGAAGGTCATACATCACTTCCGGGTATAGTTTTGCAATCGAATATTTGAAAATGAATTATGAATTATTTGAGTCTTCCAGGTATATAATTGTAGACTTGGGCTTCCATGTATAAACTGTTTCCCACTCATGTGAAACTGTGTGGAAACAATGTATACAACGCAACTTTTATCTATAATTTTATCATAATCAATTGTAAAATATAAAGTTAGTTTAAACTTATTTATTTGCTTTGGCAAGAACAATATATCAATATATCAAGAAAAGGATTGAAACGGAGGAAATAATTCTTATATAATAGTTTCTCTCCTTGGGATTATATTAACACATAATTGGCAGTGTATTAGGAACAATATAACTTAGTTTATGCTTGACATTGGAAATATGAGTAAAATATATAGTTACTTGTGATTTTATCTTAAGCACTCATCTCTTTGGCAATGATAAAAGTGGAAGCTAAACAGTGTTCTTACTATGGATAAATATTCTTATACCTCCTATAGCAGTATTGACATTTTAAATTGGTGATGTTTAACGCATCTTTTTTATGACACCCAGTTGATTATTTCATTTTCAATCAAAATTACGGGAACTAAAATAAGTTATTGGCACGTGTTTTTATCGCATTAAGACTGTATTATATTTAGGGTAATACAATTAAGGTTAATAAATCGAAACATGATTGTATGTCATAACATGCGCTTATTCATTAGCATTAAAACTCCAAATACTGTCCTAACGTTAGAGGAGTCCAAACATATATGATATTGCCGTTGGATAATAGCTACATTGGAAACATATAATAACCTTATATCAATGTTGCTAACCGGCTCTTGACGCGTTTAATATAAATTTAACCACAGAGACTTCACAGTGAATCCCTTGTGACCAACTGATTGAAGTTCACTATGTCAGTGGCGTTTACCAATCAGTCATACACGTGCAAATCTAATACATCATCTAAGTAGTTTTATCTTGATGTTTGGTACATGCAACACTCTACGATTAGAGATAGCTTAATGAACAGTCAGTCATACAAAGGTTGATTCTCATCATTTAAAACCGACATATAAAACGTTCAGTTTCGGAATAATAAAACTATGTATAACCTTTACTGTTTGAATTGTCTATCCCGGATGCTAGTTACATATATGATTAAAACCGTGATCAGTACACTTTATTATCTAACGTATTATATACAATTTAGTTCGTTAGTTTTTACTTTTGTATTGAAAATGTAAGAAGTTTGCCAGGATTCGCTCATCAGATTGCTCTATGAATTGTTAGCTGGCTCTTAAATCCCATGGGCAAATGCAAAAACACCAACATGTGAAGGCCAATTTTGCACATACGTTTCGTAATGAAAGAAAAACTGTGTTTAAGAAAAATAATCAATTATTGATCACAGAGAATCATTTTATCGTTTACATGATCTTAAATATCCAAATCTGCAAAAATAAACAATGTTCGTTAGATTACGAAATTTCGGTTGAGCACAGTTTTCCCGGTCACCGTTTTTTCTATAAACTGTTGACTGCCTCCATATTCCGAAGTTTCGTTTGAAGCGGTCGGCAGAATCTGGCATATATCGATAGAAACTCTGACTCAATTATTGGTACAAGTTATATATATATATATCCAATAGCTGGAAACCTAATTTGTTGAAAGACGCCGTTAATGTACACGTCGTATTTACGTAAGGATTGCATGTTTATGCTCACGTAGTTCTATACTGTTTTTGGAAGTTGGAATTAATACATTGTATTTGTAACATTGGCTGAGGGCAGCCGTTCAAATTGGCATCCTCTCCACAACGGGTCCACAGTTTTGACTCTTCCAAAAATACTCATGAAATATCTGTATATTGTACACTATTTTGGCGATTACAACAATTCCATACAATTTATGTATGTACGTTGTTAAATCGTCATTGAAAATTAAACGGTGGATAAGAAATCAATATTTGAAAAAACACAGTACCGAACGCGCAGTTTGTATGACACTAAAATAGAAATTTTAAGTGTTGAATAACCTTTAACGTTTTGAAAACAATACGTGTTTATCACAGATCCATTTTTCAACATAACGCGACTACTGTTTCAAACTTTAGGTTCTAAGGAAATGATATTAATTGGAATTTATAATCCGTATCATCTTGGTGCTGTAGATCAAGCAACATTATCCGGTTAATGATGCCGTTTCTGTAATTTGTTCTTTGTTGATGGAAGGCATTATATAAATAATGTGAATATCAGTGAAATTTGTGCACCGTATAATATGTTGCAATAAAACCTCTAGTAACCATAAAATAGCATTCCTGAACACGCAACCGCAAAACATTCACGTGCGATATTACACGATATTTAAGGGACTGTCAACCACGAATGACGAAAAAATGAAAGTTCTAAAATATCGTATTTTTTTACAATTATTAGTTTATATTGATTAAAATATCACGACTTGTATGTTACATTACTTGATAAATGTTGTTAAGTTTTCATATTTTCAGTATATTCGGTAATAAATTTTACTGGGTACAGGTACCAGGTAACTACCAGTTAACTATAAATAACGCAAGTAGATTGATCATCATCGTCACGTGGAAAACCCAGGAATGCACATTTTGTATGCGTTGTGAATTGTAAACATTTTATATATAAAATGATCAATCTACTTGCGTTATTTATAGTGTGTATATCGTTATGTCACCTATTTTCGCGATGTACCTTCGATTTCACATCGTAATTTTTTTAACGAATATACTGAAATATGATCTTTTTTCAAGTAATGTTATATACCAGTCGTGATATTTTAATTAATATAAACTAATAATTGTAAAAAATACGGTATTTTAGAACTTTTCTGTTTTCGTCATTCGTGGTTGACAGTCCCTTTAAACGGCAGTACTGCAGATTGTCTTTTCCAAAAAGCTCTTATGGAAAATCAAATATTTTCATGATCTTTTCAACATTTGCTTTTATTTTTTTTTTAATTTTATTGATAACAAAATCCAAACATTTAAATAGATATTAATACATTTAATGAAACATTAATAAATAAATCACAACTGACAAGTTTCACCAAACAGCTCATCATTTGGCAAATAAAGTATGTTTAATGTATGTTTAAGTGTCTAACCCCATTTTATAACTAGGCCTAGTGCTATCTTATATGACAGTGCATCAATCGCCCTTTTCTTAATAAGTGGAAATAACATCAGAGGCATAAATACGTATATGAGTACGACAATAGTGTCGTGATCCCGTCTACATGACTGATGTGGGAATGTCATGAAAGAATTTCCTCCTGCATCTGATTACATGACAGTTATCTGTTATTGATATGTACGCGCTTAGAACGTCTAAGTGCAAATCAAGAGCTGGTAGGTTAATTGACCTGATTGATGTGAAAAATATCTTATTTAAAAAGCGAAAACTTCAACCAAGCAAAATTAACAACAGAACACGACAATGGCGCATCGCTGCATTAGTTTAAGAAACTTAATTATGGTATTTGATGAAAATCCATTGATGTTTGACCGCTGCAAGGCGGTTATCCCTGATGTTATCATTCTTAATGACTTGTTTAATGATTAATATCGCCTGTTTTTGCAATCTAATGAATGATACAAACAGAAATACAGTAGGTTGCTTCATTTCAACACGTAGACATTAAGCAACAGATTCCTTGAAACATAATGAGCCTGCCATTATCATTGAACTATTAAGAAGACGCTTTATTTGATTGCTGTCATCATGCTCTCATGACAACAGACTAGCTGAGGGGAGCTCGGGAAATATTAAGAAGTTGACAAGTATTAACAAGAACGTGTTTTGTAAAGCAATACAGGTATACGGTAATGCGGGTGTTATTAAAATTGTTATTGCTCGTTTAGTACTTACTAACCTTAGTGCATTCGGGTGTCAATTAAACTTTGCAATAAGCTATGTCAGATTCACAGTAAACCATTGAACGCTGTGCAGATTTATTGTTGGACGAGTGAAGGTACGTCATCGTCATTTATGAAAAATGCTTAAAATTGCATGCAACTGCTCATTTTGCAAGGTAGCTTACATTTACCGTTTCCGTAAAGGTTTGTTATGACAATGTGAATGGCTTAGTCTAGGCATTCGTAGCAAAAACAGAATAGCTCAAATGTAATATTAATTACTAATTCGTTCATTTCAAGTATGTCTAAATATTAAAATGGCGTGTTGTGTTATATAATACTTTTAGCTAAGGCAGCGGAAGCATGCAGGTTTCATTTAATTTCTCAAATAATATTTACTTTGTTCAGATATCTCGCCTGTTGATGTCTCTTTGTGACATCAACTACTATTGTTTTAATTTATGAATTGCTTTTAGCGTTTTGAGTTACATAATACATTAAGCTGGGGGCAGCGTTAGCATTCCGGTTTCATTAAATTTCTCAAATTCTCTCCTGTTAATGTCTCTTGTGTGATATCCACTACTATTGTTTCAATTTATGAATCGCCTTTGGCTTGACATGCGTATCGTTTTAGAAATATAAATATTATATCCACAGGGATTATTTCACCGATACATACACAATAAAACGATGTTTATGTATTGTGACATGGCCTTTTAATAATACGCACCTTTCAAAGTTGCATAATGTGCAATTGTGTGTGCAAAATGTTAACATTAGGATTGATCCCTTAACGAAATGTGGTCGCGTGCAAACTGTGGACATAAGCTTTGATCGATATGAATATGTGTATCCGTATACATATATCTGCACTAGATAATAACGTTTCGTCATCAAATCGGTGTTGCTTCTCCTTATTAAATTAATGCGATAATAAGGATCGCTTGAAAATTGATATTTTATACTGGCAATTGGATAAAACTCTACAAGTCGGATTATATTTTATGTCTCATTAGTGTGTCTTATATATTGACCCACTCTACTGTCGAGAGTTTTTCGACAAAACAATCAAATTTAAAGCACAACTGTTGTTTATTCAGGTAAATTATGCATCAATACACATTACATTTCTACGATTGTGTTCTGCACTTGGAATACGGACTAAGTATTAGCAGTTACTCCACATAATAAAATTATGCGAATGTATATTAGGCCAAACAACGCGTTTTAAATCTCAAGAATAGGATACTTATCAAACGCAGCCAATCAATCATCGCTTAATATAAAACAATAATAATCACCTTACCGAATTTAAAGACATTTTACGAAAAGCTCTTCTTAAAAGGACTAGGACTTTTTGGTGCTTGATTGGAAAATTATTGTTGTCGGTTTATACCACCTTGGGATACTTTTACTGCTTTAACGTAAAGGTATCATACTTTTCGTTTTCGTCATTTTGCCAATCTTAAATACAACGCGCTATACTTAAATATACGTTATTTAAGATAAACGATGACATAAATGTTTCTATTAAACGTCCTTAAGGCATAGTTAATGGAATTTCTGGCCACTCCATGGGGTTTTCCACTCAATGAATGGATCGACAATATTATCTTTTTTTATCTACCCGCTTTTAATCTCATCTGCACACTTCGTGTATATGGTTACTCTTCGTGATTGTCTTTTGTCTTTCAATTGTCGTACGTTGAATGTCGTGCGTCGTCGGTTGTCACCATTTGGATTGCTAACACTCTAGAGGCCACATGTATCGTCAAATCTTCATGAACATTGGTCCGAACATTTGTCCAACTAATATCTTCGAGTTCTAGTTAGATTATGTGGGTTAATAAAAAGGTTCTGAATATATGCCACATTTGATACCAAATCTTTATGAAACTTGGTCAGAACTTTTATCTAAATGATACTTGGGCTGACTTTGAAACTGGGTCAAGTGGGGTCAAAACGGTCCACTTTGTAAAATTAAAGAAAGAACTTTTGAACACTTAAAAAATCACATGTGTACGAAAATCTTCATTAAATTTGCTCAGAAAATGTGTTCCTATTATTGAGTTCTATACTTGCGAAAAAAGCAAAGTCAGTACGTCAACTTTAACAAGCTCTATGACTTTTAAAAAGTCATATGTTTTAAATCACCATGGAACTTGCTAAGCAGATTATTTTGTTCTATTGATAATTATATCGAATTCGAAAATTGTCCCAGTCCTTTGAAACGAAGCTGCAATTGGGTGGGGTAGCTTTTCTAATGAGACTATATAAAACATATATATGTGGAGTAAAAGGTACAATAACTCGGTAAGTTGCCACTTCTATTGCTCACACAGCATGCACGCAGATTCAATTCAAAGGGCTAAAAATAGGCCTTCATATTAAACTAACAACAACTCAATGTTAATCCTCTAATATTAAAATCGTATCAACATTATAACGTGACAATACACCGTTTTAGAAAATAACTTGTCGAAAATAATCGCATCGGTGAAGAATTATTACAATGTGTGAAGACGAATTCCTCCAATGTGTAAGGAGTTCAAACATTGATTATGTCGCAGTGCTTTTTGTAATTATTCGTGGAGCAATTTTTTAAATAATATTTTTAATATATAAGCGATCATAATCAATAGTAAAGCTAACAAATCGATTCTGTTTCACAATCAGAGACAATAAAATAGAAACAATTATAGTTGGCTGTTCAGAATGTTTTGAGAGTATTTTTCAATAATTATCAAGTTAATTTTCCTCCAAAACACTGGGGATAAAGTACTTATACTAATCTGATATGTATTATTTATCCGCGCTCGTGAAAGCTAAACGTCTGACAAAAGCAACTTGGAGAATACGTAATAATAATATTGGTCTTCTCATTGTGCTTCCTGCGTAAGCAGGAATAAATATCAATAAATATCAATATTGATATGCAATATAAAAGACAATAACACCATCATTTGAATTATGTTTTATAACCTTGTGTTACAACACCATACTAGGACTGTCGGACCACACGCCTTATGGACATGGTTGGATCGGGAGCGTATGCGTACGATCTATGTTTTAAAAAAGATAAGAACTCACACACAGGTAAATATTCGGCCCAGATGTGTAGATACGATGTGAATGCTAGTATCCTTAATTAATTTTCTGGCAACATTTTAACTACTTTTTTGTAATAATTAAATTTTCGAATATTATGTTTTATTTAATGTCTTGACACTTCAAGCACAAATCCCGAAATTGTAATACATTATGACATGTTGTTATTTGGTGCCCATTTTACCTTTTTTTTTAGGATAACCGTGCAATATCACGGATTTTCACTAAATAAACTTTACGGAAGAGTACGTTCACCACTCAATAGATAAAGTAAGTTGTGTGCCAAGAAACGCAATAACTTTTACGTACTAACTGAATAACTTGTCTTAGGAGCAAAACGGTAACATCATTTGTGAGCGTCTAGACTTAGCCATTCATCTTCTGGTCATTAATAATTCGCTTATCGCAATGGCAGCTATATTATGGCTTCACATTATTAGTTACTTCGCTCTGTAAGAAAGAACAGTTAACTTTTCAATTATTGCAAATATTGAATTTAAGAAACGTTATTGACAGCCTTCTCAGTGCGCAAAGTCCGTGTACCAGACACCTAAATTGTTATTATAATTATCATTACAATGATCAATTACAATAAACAAACACAATCAGTAAATAAAGTAAATTTTATAGAAATGTTCTAAACATGGATATGTTATGCACGCGTTGTTCGTCATAATGACATTGTTAAAATTAACAATTTATTTCACAAGCATATTAAAAAATAAACTCTGGCACTAGTAAACCTGTACTTGTAATGTAGGGTTGATAATGTTTCAATGAAAACGAACACAATCCATATTCATTCGATTGATATAAAACGAACATTTTATTAAGTTGTTTGTTATGTTAAAACTTGCAAAATTCACAGTTTCCATATTTATCTAGTATACATATAGCTGCAATCTATATATTTTTCATTGAGATTTATTTTGCTCCTTAACATGAACGCTTTCCAATGTCCACAAACTATTCTAATCAACAAGATGCGTGCGAGGCCTAACGGCCCCGCGACACGACAACAAGAAATTGTGATTCCTATATCTCTATATCTCTGGCTGTCTGGGTGTGCACTGTCCTGAAATACAAAAGTGAATATATTAATATACATTGAAACACTCTATGGTAACTTGTGCAAAACTTCCCACGGGAACGTGTGCGAAGGAACGTGTAAAATGGAACCACCGGTATTAACGAATGGAACGGAATATAACGAATACATTTAGAAACAACCGATGTCTGAGGTTTTGACCACTAATGATGGCATGGGTAAATTAACAAGGAAATGACCAGCCTATTAAAGTTTAGTAAACACAGAGTGGCGAACACTAATAGACGTTTTAACCTAAGGGTAAGGAAATCGTATCTGAAAATAAATAAGTGGCTGACCACGTTTTAAATATTTACTTTGCATCATGGTCTATATTTAAAGACAATCTATTTGTGTAACTCTGTTATAGTGGTCCGTAAGGGTCACTCGATTTTTTTTCAAAATTGAATTCTTTAGTGTAGGGAAACTCGATACGAGGGAGCGAAATCCCACATTATGAAGCAAAACCATGCACAAAATTAATATCACGTTTTCGTATCGTTAATCCGTGCCCTCGCATTGTATTTCCGTCTTCTCCGTATCTACGGATTGAACATGCGGAAACACGCATCGTAATCTCCTATACAATCGAATAGGAATGCATATGTTCGCAAAGGCAGTTTTCTAGTGGTTAATTAAATTATTTTATACTGTCCTAATGTAAGGAATTAATAATTATCTAGCCACTAATTACCAGAGTAGAAAACAACGTAACCTTATAATCTCCCTGCCACACCCAAGCCAACAATTCGGTTATTATGTAGAGCGTGTATATGAAATATAAGATACGAAAAAATAACCCAGTTTGTGTCACCTCTAAAGAAGAAATAATAGATCTGTCTTGGGTTGATATATAACAGTTTATATGTGTATCGACTTAATAAAAACATGCAATACTGATGCCGGGAAGAAGTGTATATATAAAATTGATGGCATGTTTATACTTACTTTATAGTACGAACTCTTGCGGTTTATACATTTGAGGCAATTCAACAAGGCACTTACTCTTTATAAAATCAGAACCAGAAAATACATAAAACTGCCAATGGTTTCTCCAAGAAAACAATCTGTACTTCGTACCATTTTTTCTTTCGTCCAGATAAAAGCTGGAGCTGCAATTGGACAAAAACTGTTTTAGTACATTCGTATTGACACATGTTATGCACTTGCAGACATAATATCAGACGAAATGTTACTTACTGCTTATTAACTACATCGACATGTCGATCAATTCAACGTTGGTTCGATTCAATACACATATTGTGAATTCTGGCCATCGGTTGTTATATTAAAACTGGTAAATGGACGCGAATACTCCATCAAAGGTATTCTAAGATAGTTATAGTTTACGAAACCTTGAAGTTGGTAAAATTAATTGAATCATCGACAGCTTGAATAATATGTCAATAATTCAATATGATTCATATTTGTGCATCAGATGCAGCTCATATTGACGAAGTATTGTTGATGTCTTTTTTATGTTTAGTCTATGACGATATTGTCAATACGAGTTAAGTGTTGAATACAAATAATGTAATTTCACGATGTTTATAAACCTCTGTTAGTATAGAACAAGATGGACTATGTTGGTAACGGTGTTTTCTTCAAGGAAAAGTGAATCAACGTAAGTATGAATTATACTAAAGAATGTGTGCCTAGTAAATAAATAGCACAATTTATATGCATATATTGTAAGAGGTCATCCATAATCCTGCTTTATAATTAACACAGCAGTTACATATGCTTACATAAATGTATTTCAATTCAGATTACTCCGTAGATTTCATGCAAATTGTATATCATATGACGTCATACACCAACACAGGGTATACCTTTGATATCAAACATTTGAAAATGATTCATGAATGATTTGAATCTACCGGGTATATCATTTTATCCCACGTTTACAGCGAACTCGGTTGATTAAAGCCCCGTTGATTAAATTTCTGCTATAATACACGGCACGAAATGACGTCACTTTTTCGACAAAATGACGTCAAAAATCCAGCGAAAATATACAGTTTTAACTAATTTTGTTTAAATTAAAATGTTTACTGAATAAAAATGGGATAAATTGAATAATTGGTAAGAGTTGATTATAGATCAGGTTTATCATGCTCGGCACGAAAACGAAAAAGAACTCGCCAAGGCTCGTGCTGTTTGTTTTCTAAGCCTCGCATTATAAACCTGATCTATAATCAACACTAACCTATTATTCTCTATATAGACGTGTGTTTGCTTGCATGTATAAACTTTATATCTTTAGCAGTTTGGTAACGAGAAACATGGAAGCTCCAACATTGTTCTTACTATCATGAATAAATATTCATATACCTCCTATAGCAGTATTGACATTTTAATTTGGTGCTGTGTATCGCATCTTTATATATAAAACCAAGTTGACAATTACAAATGCCATGACGATAACGAGAACTATCATGAGTAATTGGCCAGTGTTTATCGCATTAAGACTGTATTATATTTAGGGAAATAGAATTAAGGTTAGTTAACCGACGAATGGTTTTTGGAATAATATGCGCTTATTCCTTAACATCAACACTCCAAATACTGTCCTAACTTCAGAGAGATACAATCATATTTCTTTTTAAAATGTGATATTGCCTTGTATTATACCAACATTGGAAATAAAACTAAACCTTTTTTCTCAATGTTGCTTACCGGCTTTTGACACATTTAATATAACTTAAACCACAGAGACTTCACAATGAATCCCATGTGACCAACTGATTTCAGCACTTTACTAGATCAGTGGCGTTTACCAATAAGTAATACACGTGCAAATCAATCATTCATTAATAAGAAGTTTCATCTTGATGTTTGATTCATCCAACACTGTACGATTTCAGATAGCTTAACGAACAGTCTTACAAAGGTTGATCACACTAATGTAAAACCGATATATACATACTCTGACTCAATTACTGGTACAAGTTATATATATTCATTTTGTTAAATATACGTCACGAAGCCAAACTCGTTTTGTAAATTAATGACAATTTAACTACTTATACATAATGCAATATCCACAACATATGCACAATTCCCGAGTAACCATATCTATACGACCTATAAAACCTACTACATTCACTAATTTCCTAAATACTGTACAAGTTGAGAACGAAGTTGTGACGTCACATATATATGACGTCACAACAGGTAATACAACCTGGTTTGTCACGTGACTACTTATAGCTGGAAACCTAATTTATTAAACGACGCCATTAATGTACACGTCTTAATAACTTCATGATGGCATGTATATGTTCGCGTAGTTCTACAATGTTGTTTTTTTTTAATGAATACATTTTATTTGTTGCATGGGCTGAGGGCAACCGTTCAAAATGTCATCCCCTCCACATCCTGACCACAGTTTTGACTGTTCCAAAAAAATACCCGATATGTATCTGTATATTGTACTCTATTTTGGCTATTACACCAATTCCATACAATTCATTCATGTAAGGCGTACACACGTCATTAATAAACTAAACTGCGGATACAAAATCAATATTTGAAAAAAACACTCCGAAAAACCAAACTTTATGATACGAAAATTTTACATTTTCTTTTAAGGTAGGTGTTGAACAACCTCAAACGTTTTTAAAATTACAAGGATGTGCTTTTAGATATTATTAGCCGTCACAGAGTCCATATACGTTGTGAAATACACGTGTGTGCTTGAACTTAAATGAAAACCACATTTGTTTAACAAAACAGCGTATTATGCCGCGGTGTATTTTGTGTGTTGTTTGAGTTTATTTCATCATTTGTACATTATTGATTGTGGACGGAATACAATTAAGTTATGTTTTTGAACTGGTATAAGTACAATGACATCATGTGTGTGCGATTATGTGCCCGACGCTGCAATGTAATTGATTAGGTTAAGCGTCGGTATATGCTTGCTTTCAGATAGTGCTTTTGACTTTTTTACACTATAGAACAAAATTAAAGAAGTTATTTCGTAACAGATACGGCAGAGCATTATCGCGGTGAGAGGTAGAACAGAACTTATACTTTTCTACAATTTGCTACTGCTTGGTAAGCAAATGCCTATGCGTACATCGTTCTTAAATTGTGTTAACAGACAATTTGAGTTATGCTGAAATGTGGTTGAACAGACATCAAAGCGTTTACAGTAGGAATCAGGAATTGCATTATATACATGTATCACTTTTATTTAGTGATATCCGAACGAATTAGACTAGCTGATATAATTGACATTAAACAAATGTAACACAAAATTACACTTAATTTTCTCATAGTAGTCGAAACGTTGATGTTGTCGTTGGGTCGCGAAACATGTGCACACGTTTTAACTAAATATCAAGCAGCGGTGCAGTTTGACAGGCTTTCATTAATTTTTATCCTGAACGAGATGTGTCTATCTTGCAAGTATCATTGTGAACAACTCTTTTAAACAGACAATTGTATTAACAGAATGATACATTAAGCTTGTATTTAATCATCTTCTTGCAACGTGTACTCATATTTCACTTGCTTTTGGAATCATTTCTCGTCGTCAGTCTGTCTTGTGTATCAGCGTTTTGGTTTGTATTCTGATCAGTAAGTAGCAAATAAGATACTTTTTTACCACGAAAGATCCATTTTTCAACATATAATGACTGCTGTTTGAAACTTTAAATCCTTTGGAAATGTTATTACTTGGAAGTTATAATCCGTATCCTTTAAGTGTTGTAGATCAAGCAACTTTATCCTGTTGATGATACCATTTCTGTAATTGCATATATGCTTATACTCCTTGTTTGATGGAAGGCATTATTTGAAAAGTGTGAACATTATTAGTGTTATTTGTACAGCGTATACTATGTTGCAATAATACCTCTTGCAACAATATAATAACATTCCTGAACACGCAGCCTGAATACATCCCGTAAGATATTAAACGGCAGTATTGTAGATTAGCTTTTCCAATAAGCTCCAATGGAAAATCGATTATGTTTATGATTTTTAAAACATTTGCATTATTTCTGATAAATGTTACTGATATAAAAATCCAAACATTAAAAAAGACATTAATAAATGTTATGTAAGATTAATTAAATCAACCACAACCGCCAAGTTTCACCAAACACCTCATCATTTGGCAAATAAAGTATGTTAAATGTGGTTTTTTTTAAACTAAATAACCACATTTTATACCAAGCCTTGAGCGATGTTATAAAACAATGCAATACATGGCCCTTTTTAGAATAAGTGAAAATTACATTGGTGGCATAATTGCGTATATGAGTACGACAACAACTTCCAGTGTCGTGAGTTTCTTTCGCAGTCCGACCACATGCCTGATTTGGACATTGTCATTACAGAATGGCCGCTTGCCTATGATTACATTTTGGAATATACTCGCATAGAACGTGTAAACCGCTAAGAACATCTAAGCTAGTGCAAATCAAGTGCTAGTAGGTTAATTGACCGCATTGATATGAAATATTGTATTAACAGAAAACGACGATACCGCATCGCTGCATCAGTTTAATTACTTCTAAATAACGTTTAATGTGCACCGTACATTTCCGCGAAACATAATGCGTCTTTCCTTTCTATGATCTTTGAAATGCTGATTAGACGCTTTTATTTAATTGCTGTCATCGTGCTCATTACAACTGTCTAGCTCAAATTAAATTAAGGAGTTGACAGGTATGTCCAAGTACGTGTTGTGTAACATTGCTCTTTTAGTACTTAAAGTGATATTAGACGCATTTTTCACTGTTGAATTGAGCTGAAAGGAATTAACAGGTCAAAAGAGTTACTTAAAATGTGGTAACTGACCAATTATCTGCAACTCATCTTGCTTCCAGTTGTTTATACAAAATATATACAAGATAAGTATTGATGCAGAGCATCAAAGAGCGTCGGGAATTTCAATGTAAAAGGCACTCATTTAAGTTAAATGGAACGATTTTTTTTCTATTGTAAATATTAATATATTGGCCGATTATTTTAAACAAAATAGAAAAAGATACTGGTAAAACCATTATCTATGATTTTTTATGTTATAACCCCCAAATAACTATTATCTATGATGTTGTGTTATAACCCCCAAATAACCATTATCTTTTATTTTGTGTTGTAACCTCCAAATATTTCATAGTTCATTTTATTTATATTGGTTTCGTGTTTTTTTTTACTGGCATCCGTGTGCAGTTTTCATTCATGGAACAGAACTGTGTAGGCTTTAAAAAATCTGCTTCATCTTGTAAGCGTAATTTCATATTTTTCTCAACTTCAAGGGGAGATGATTCTGAACTTATTCTTACGTTGCTCATTTACGATAGAGGTTGAGTACTCATTGATATGAAAACACTGTAAAAGTTTGAAAATATTTTTTTTATGAAAACTGTTAATTGCATAAAGAAGCTGCATTTCACAATACGTTCAAATTCAGTAAAAGATTATAATAGATTTATTGCTCCGATATTCATCATTTTCAATAGGGTTCAAGTAATACTGATATAAAATCACTTTTAAATGAGGTACAACTGCTCATTGATATGAAGACACTGTAAGTTTGGAAAGAATCTGACGAAAAATGTTGACATAATCACCTAACCAAGCAGTTTTTCACGTTTATTTTTAAATTCAACGAGATATAATTCTGGACTTATGGTCCGATATTGCTCATACAGGGTTTGGGTTGGGTCTTCATAAAAAAAAACCTGTGCAAGTTTGGGAAGAATCGGATGAAAATTTTGGACTTTGAACAAGGATTTCAAAATTTCTCAAATTCTAAGGAAGATAACTATGGACGAAATGGTCGGATAATGCTAAAGGGACCATACCACCTGGATAGTAATACGTGTTGCGCTTCGCGCTCTATATGTAATTCTTAAAAACAAAACTCCGAAGAGTGCTTGACTCTAGGGAAACGGGTTGCTGGGACACAGCTCCTCCTTGATAAGCGGCTTCTTCCTTTATTGCAATTCATTGTTACAATCAATAATACGTGTCGCGCTTCGCGCTCTATATGTGGTAGGGATTGTACTTAGGGCCTATGATAGACAACCATAAAAATACATGGATAATAGATGTGCTGTTTGCATTTATTTGTTAATATAAAAACACGTGTAATTTTTATAACATATTTAAGTGATGTAAAAAATAAAATAATGAACGTTGTCACCTCGCGGCATCCATTAATTTTAATAAAAATGTCCAATTGTAGTAAAATGGATTTTAAAATGTCTACATCAAAACAAAAAGTAAAAATTCTGGACTTGTCCCGATGTTTCTCATTTTAAATGAGGTAAAAATGCTCATTGATATGAAGACACTGTAAGTTTGGAAAGAATCTGATGAAAAAAGTTGACATAATCACCTAACCAAGCAGTTTTTCACTTTTATTTTTAAATTCCAAGAGACATAATTCTGGACTTATGGTCCGATATTGCTCGTATAGGGTTTGGGTTTGGTCCTCATTGATAAAAAACAACCTGTGCAAGTTTGGGAAGAATCGGATGAAAATTTTGGACTTTGAACAAGGATTTTAAAATTTCTCAAATTCTAAGGAAGATAAGTATGGACGTAATGGTCGGATAATGCTCAATTCCAATAGGGTTAGAGTCCTCATTCATATAAAGACACTGCAAGTTTGGAAAGAATAAGATGACACATGTGACCTTTTGTGTAAAAAAGCAGAATTTTACAATTTTCTCAAATGTAAGGAGATATGATTCTGGATTTAATGGTCTGATATTGTTCATTTTAAATATTGTGGACTTTATCTATTGCGTAAACGAGCAATATTTTACAATTTTATCAAATTCAAAAAGAGATAATTCTGGATTATATGGTCCGATATTGACATTGTGCAAGAGAACAGGTAATTCTCGTACGACAATGTACGCACATGCATTAAGCCCCGTTTTCCAAGAGCAAGGCTCACGTATTTAGATTATAGCTGTGTATATGCTCTTTAACTTTTGAATCATGATGCAGTTTCATATAATAATGTATGATAAGTCGTTTTTAATTGATGCATATTCTTTTGTTCAGTGTTGAACTAAACATGTATTATAATAAGTTGTTCACTTAACATTCTTGCAGTAATGTTTTGCTGTGTAATATAATAATAAATCAAAATTGAACAACTAGCTCCTCATTTCTTCATGTAATTTATTAATATATTTTAAACCAGAACAACAAAATCCATAACATAATGAACACAAAACATTTTACTCTATATTCATGGAACAAAACTATGATTGATCAAATTTTGAATAAATGTTCCCAATTTTCAACATTTTGCCAGATCGAATAATTTCTGAATTCCACCAATTATTTTTTTATGGATAAACAACACTTAATCATCTATATGTAATGCTATTACAATAAATGGTTGTTTATAGACTGATATACAATGGAAAACAATACATAATCTATATAGAGCAATTGTGCTTTGATGTCATTGTTAATGGAATATGAACAAATGTGATGTGCAGCTTGAACTCAACATTGACTAAGGCAGCTTATACCTAAAAGAGTCAACAATTCCTGTTCATAGTCTTGACACGTGACAAAAAATCAGGATTATGCTGAGCCCAATGTTAATTTAGTTATTTGCCAGAAAAGGTTTTCACAAATTCTTATGTTTCAGAGTGACCTATGAATAGCTATGATCGAATACTTTGGATCCTCTATTGTAATAAGAAAACAATTAACCCACCATATTTGATCATGGGTCTCCCATAAAAAACTTAACACAATTCACGATACATTACACCTATAAGAGTCAACAATTCCTGTTCATGGTCTTGACTTGTGACAAAAAAAAATCTGGAAAATGCTTGGCCCAATGTTTATGTAGTTATTTGCCAGACAAGGTTTTTACAATTTCTTCTTTTCAGAGTGATCTATGATTGAATACTTTGGATCCTCCATTGTAATAACAAAACAATTAACAAAATTCACAATACCTTACACACTTATTAAAACTCAAAAAAATATTCTCATGGCATCTCAGGACACTTGTATGCTATGTTCATGCGTATTTTAACAATGATATTTCAGCCCTTTGTTTATAAGCAGTTCACTTATTAAAATCACATTTTATCACATTACTGATTAGTATGCATAAGCATTAGTATAACATTATGATGACAGAACAGTAAACCATAATGTCACACATTTGGTCACGCCTTCATATTACAAAAAAAAAAATCAAGCATCATTTCAAATAATAAGGTCATCTACTGACTGAAAAAACAGCCAGGGTTAGTTGGGTTTCACATGCACTTCCATACTCAATGGTATACATCCTATAAAACCCTTCTGCCAAATTCACACAACATGTTCCTATCCATAGTCAGTTATCATTGATTTCAGCTTTGTCAAGTTTTTATTTCATAATAATGGTATGTTGAAGTTAGTTAAAACAACATAGTTACATACACCATGTACCAATTTGTATGAGTTAATCTTCATATTGTTTCCGGGTTGCTTGCCCTTGACCTATTGGATATTGCAGCTCCTCATAAGCCACAGGTGGATGAGGGGCAATTGTAGAGGCAATCGGCTTTGGATAAGCTGGATCAACAAGGAACTTTGATCGAAAGTTTTTTTCCTTGTTGATCTCTGTATACTCTACATGCAAGCACGGCATGTACGTGTATCCATTCTTTCCATTGATTGGCACCACTGTCCAATTGTTGGCTGCCTTCAATTTTCTCTGAAATAACATATTAGCATATTTGTAATTTTGAAATGTACACTAAAACTTCTGATAAAAAATATGTATTACATTTGTTTGCCATTTTAAACATTATTTTATTCATATCATGCCAATCATTTAACCTACCAATACTTTTCTGGGCTACTTGATTCACCAGTATTAACTTATGAACCTACCAATACTTTTCAGGGCTACTTGATTCACCAGTATTAGCTAAGGATGAAGTTTTCATACTTGAGTCACTAACCGACACTTACTGCACTACTAGAGATTGGAGGAGAATGGCATTGAAATAATTACATGACCAATCACCATGAAAGTTATCTGAACGGTCCAGAAAACAAACCAGCTATATCGGATATCCTCTGGTTTTCATAACATAATAATTTTAAAGTTTCTGGTAAAAAAAGAAGATAAATCAATTATATTACCAAGGAAGCACATAGAATCTTCTTTAATATAAATATATTATTTTATCAATTAAAATCTACTTAGACAGGGTTGTTTGCATACTCTTATTAAGATTCCATGTCTCCAATTCCTGACACATGACCAGGTGTGGTACTTCCTTGCGACACAAATGACAGGCCAGGACCTGGCGGTGGCTGATGACCGTGCATAGGTGAAGAGCTTGCTGTTCTAACATTAAGCTGAACAGTCAAACTTGCACTTGGTAGGCCGGCGTGTCTTTCTTAATACCATAAAAAGAAGGTTTGTTTTATAATTATTATATAAAGTCTATCACTTATTAATAAAAAAAATGAAGCTAAATTGAGGGAATAAACTGTATGATAATAATATATCATATCCTGATAATTGATTATATAATATAATATATACATTTGCATACCAGTATATTTTAAAATATACCGAATAAATTAATAATTCATCATTTATCATTAATTTCATGCTTCATTTGACTCGTATTGGAGTGTTCCTTACACATTATAACGAATTTGTTAAATTTAATAAAAGCTCCAGATAAAATTCATAAATTTGAAATCAAATTCAAATTTTATGAATGAGTTAAACTTACCAGTCATACTGTGTTTACAAATAGGATATTACTTCCGGGTCTCGGTCAGACTAGCTCAAACGCTTGGGAATTAACGAAATATACATACGGTAGCAAGCGTCTGCTTGATCAAGATCGGCGTGAATACGCATGCGCCTATCAGTTTTACTTTCCCCAGTGAAAACTAAAAATCTCTCTCAAACAGAAATTAGCAAGGGGAGGTGGAGGGTAATAGTATGACTAGTAAGTTAAACTCATTTATAACATTTGAATTTGTTTTCAAATTTATGAATTTCATTTCATTCGTTAAACTTACCAATCATACTTTGTTTACAAATAGGATAGATTTCAAAGCAGTATACTCACTCATTTGGAGGTGTCACTGCTAATTTCTGTGTAGTCATGTTTTCTGAACTTCCACAATTATCTATAAATGTCCTTGCTGGAAATTCTGTATCAAACTATCCATAAAATATCCATTCAAGAATCTCCTTAAATATGTTCACTTTTTGCACTCTTCACTACCTGTGAAAAATCATAACATGCGACTCGCGAAAAGTTTCTCAGAAAATTTCACTTTCCAATTTCTAAAACCTTTACCATTTCACTACAGTCTCTACGGTAAAACTAAATGAAAGTGTTCTCTTTACTCCAGTCTGCAGACTGCATAATTGAATCTAAAGAAGCTCCTTAAAAAAGAGCGAAAGAGGAGCCAATGGCTCTGGTACTATGAGCGTTTATCTTTACATTATTGTCCCCGAGAGCAAATCTCAAAGTTTGCACAATCCAACTGGCNCAGCTTTTTAACTCAGCTCTCTCAGCCATCATAGCAAAAATTGCAAGAACAATAGGACAATGTTAAATAGTTCTAGTTCATGTAAGATGAGCAGTGGCTTGTAAAATGAACTATTATATAGTTGTTTGTTATTAATGAGCATTGATACAATAATCAAAATGGATGTACAAATTACAAATACATTATCGATTATTAAACAGAATAAATTTTATAATGTAAGCCAAAAATGTACATATCATTGTTAAAAATAAGGATTTTGACGGTACTATTCATCCATATATAATGAAAATTATCCGAAATTACATTTTCCATTTATTTATCCGAAAACTATTCAACTTATGAAGAATGAAAATCTAATACAAAATCAATCGTTCCGTGAAAATGATTCATACCATTGAAATACTTAATTATACTACTGATCGGGAAATAAATACTTTCACCGCCTCCGCCATAACTTCGTCTGTGCCTGACTCTTTGTATACAAAGGGGCAGGTAATCCAGACTAGGCCGTATGGTACATGGTCCGTATCGTCCGTATACCCCATTGGCTATAACGGTTATCAATAAAGCAATAAACCGTGTAATCGCTGTCGTCTTGTAAAATTGAAGAAATACGCGTAAACCAAAACTCGAACAGCAAAAGTCTGCGCTATTGTTAGAAAAAACCACAAAATAAATATATTTTGACTACATTTTGTTTTTATACAAAACCAGAACGTTTCACCGGTTCGCGTATTTACCCAGTCCCTGTGATCTTTTATTCGTGCCCAGTCCCTGTGATCAGTTATTAATTAAAACAATTAGCTGTACATTATTGGCAAAAAATGTTGCAGTAAATGTAATAGGAACTAATGCAGTACTTATTCACACTAATTTACACAAAAAATCACCACTATGCAAGATATTCTGATAAAAAAACGTATTACATACTAGTCGCCGCACTTCAATGCGACGCCAATAATCTAGTGTTGACATTATAAAAGAGTTTAACTGAAGAATTTCCCTGGAATAGTGACGTCATATCGTCAACAAAATGACGTCATTTCGTAAAAAAATGACGTCATTTCAATGTATTGAGGCACGCCACGGGAGAGATGGTCACTTTTCAGCGAAAGGGAAATTATTATTATTTTCTTGAAAAAGGGGCATAAAAGAAACAGAAAAATGTGTTCATGTCAGTGTTAGCTCGTTTGTTATTTCACTCGTGATCATAGAAAAATAATATTTTCACTCGTGGCTGCGCCACTCGTGAACATTTATTTTCTATGATCACTCGTGAAATAACAATCAATCTTACACTGACATGAACAAATATCCTCTATATATTATCCACGTAAATGTAACGTAAGTTTTCCAATATAAGTAAGTGAGTTTAAAAAAATATTTTTCCTTTGAAAAGCGTTATGTTTAACGTGTTTGTGTGTTTATACAACGGATGCGACTAAATTTTATTTTAGCACAATTGTTTTCATTCATTTTACAGACTGGTATACTTTTGTCATATAAATATAGAAGTAATAACAATAAACATGTTTTCAGCATTCATTATAGACAAAAAACGACGACAATAAATGGGGAAGAGGTTTTAACAGATCATTTGCAAGTTTTAAATGCAATCATCAAGCTGCGCAGAAAAAGGCATGCGCTATCTTTGATCACATTGATATAACTGTTTATCTTTCACCAACTCCAACCAAATTCTACGCCGTATACATGTATACAGATTTTTCTTGTTTTTAGTGCATTTGAAAGTTTTAAGAGGAAACGTTGTATGCACCAACTATGGTGCTTGCTTAAAGGCCAATGAAACATATTTGAAATATGCTTTATGTGTGGCAACCGTTACAAACGACGTCTTGTACTTAAATGCTACATTAACTGTTCGTATCATTTGTGTCACAAATCACTCGTTTCTGTGTCAGTGAACATTTAAACTATGAAAAATAAAAAAATGTTGCCCACCTTTTACCCCGAAATGGTAAACAGTATGAAATATGTAATAATCGTTTACATAGTGAAGAAGATAATACCAGACAATAGTGATAGGTCCATTAATTCGCATTTTACGGACCTAAACATGTGTTAAAATGCGAGGTTTGATAATAAATATTATCATTTTTGTCACATAATGAACCACATAGTCTTTCTCTATACGCATTATATAAAACATTTGTCGACTAAGGATTATCAAAAACGAGGATTTGATATTATTGTAAACAAACGGTGAAAATCACCATATGGTTAAGATTTCCATTTCATAACGTGTCGACTTTTTTATTTTAAACGGACTTGTTTACAAATTTTGGCATGTTTTGAAGTTTGTCATTAAATGTTTTAAATTGACAAATATAAACATCAGAACTAAAGAGCTCCATTATGAAAACAAAAATAAAAGTACAAAAAGAAATAAAAAAAGATGAAAAAAAAGTTAACCACACCAGGGCTCGAACCACTGACCCATGAAGTAAAAGCCAAGCGCCAAAACCACTTATCCATCCGTCTTCACGTGTGTGTGTGTAATTCAAAGTTTATCGTTGAGTCATTACAACTATATTATGTGCGGACCTGACCATCCGTCTTCTAAGGGTTGCCATTTATTTTATACTTTGTATAACCATCAACGTGTTGTTACGAAATATAACGATAACACAAGAAATCGAACTTTTTTAATCGTTTCGCGTCTGACACCCTTTATAATTTTATCAATTTCTAACGATGATGTTTCGCAGACGAAAATGTATTTTAAGTATAAGTGTGCGGCATTAGTGTTATTTCGCACACTGATGTACATTGTTAATTTATTTCTTGAATCTGTGACAAAAAGTTGAAAAAGTCTCATTTTGATAAACTGTGAACAAGTCCCTTTAAAATGTGTTAAGTCTGCTTATCAAATCCAATGTTCATTATTCAGAGCACAATCGGAACAAAACTGTTTCCTTTTTTCTGTTAATGCTTCAACATTTACCCGACGTCCGGCTTCTGGAAACACCCATACTTTTTATGTATATACTATTTTTTTGTATTTTTCGATTCATAACAGAAGTTTGTTTTATTCAATTTTAACATATATTCAGACCTTTTAATAAAAATATTAATGATTAAATTGTCATCATTTTTATTCTGTATACAAAGCTTCAAGTGATTGATGTTTTCTAGAAATGTAAGGGACAGAGCAAAATTAAAACAAAACATATGACAATCCTATCGCCAAATCTTTACATCAATATTCATTGTGATATTGTATATATTTGCCGAGTTATAACAATCACATGTTTTTTGTCTGGAGAAACAATCACAAAAATTTTCAAAAAAGAATATTCAAAACTTTGACAGTTGCAACAAGATCCATTCGTATGGACGGAGAAACACAATACGGAAGAGACGGACGCAAAACTGTATTCTCAAAAACCGGTGAAAAACCGGTAGGGGACAAATTTTGTATCCGAAAAAAACACACACTTTTTTAATCTATTTAACAAAACAACAATGAAATTTCCTTCAAAGTTGTAAAATGAAATACATTACATTTATAAAGATACACGTTCATCAAAAACAAACTACACACAGAAAACCTAGTGTGCAGATAGAATCTACAACGACGATCTATCATACGAAAACCAAAGAATTATTAACATCGCTCTAGTCTTATAGAATGTGCCGTTCTGACAGGAAAAAAATACTTGTCTTTGAGGGAACACGATTGATCTTTATAAACAAATATAAAATCATCAGATACCAGAAAATTAAACTATACCACTAAAAAAGAAGTATGTGTAAAACTGTATTAAGTTTGTAAAGGCAGAATAAAGAAATCCAAAATTTATCAAATTGTACTACATACAACTTTTCTCCAATTGAATCTAATACTGTCGTATTCTGACCATATAATAGAGATGGTATGAAATTTTATCCAAAATTACTAGAAGAATTAGCGAAGATATACATTCAATTACGTCACCTGTAAAGACTTTAACTTGTACATGTTCTACTTCAATAAGAAGCCCATCGCCGTAACAATGAACATAAACAAAACAACCGCATTCTTTGGACCATTATTGAAACTCACATAACCAAAGGGTTCAACAATCGGGAATAATGCATACGATGAAATACCACACATTTTGTCGCTATTTCTTGCAATCTTAATGTAGCCAGCGTCACCCCATGTTGTGCCCCACGAGTTCTTCACGAGCCAGTAGTCCAGCTTTGCTCTTGAGTCATATCCATAGCCTACCACTAGCACAACGTGATTATAATCAGTGTCATTGCTTGGTACACAGTCTCGCCGATTGAGCACTCCTAAAAGAAGATATTGTTTAAAGTATGTAATACCGGGATGTAATACCGTATCTCGTCCAATACATTCTAGTACATTGTCAATCCCAAATTTTTTATAAATACAGTATTGTGTTTTGGAAACTTGGCAAGAGAACATGTATATACCTTCCTTATAACGATTTAAGCCATCACATGCAAAGATGGTTACTGCAACAGGACCATTAAGAGCTACGGCCTTTTGTAGGTTCTGTTCGCCGAGTCGGACGTATTTGTAGCGTTGGACAGTGGCGTTGAACTTATTTTTGTCGGACGAACATTCTCCATCAGACTAAAACATATGGAATGTAATTTATAAACGATCATAATAATGTTATATGTTAACTATTTGTATAGATGACAAAAAAAAAGCGTAGTTCAAATAGCATGACAATCAAGACGTGATAACTATGTAGAGTAACCTAAAACACGGGTTGGATATAAACAAATTTGTTGTTGCAGACAGCATTTCTTAGTTTATTCTGTAAATGAAACGTGCTCGACACGAACGTTAAAAAAAAGTATGAAATTCAGCAAAACATTAAATAGTTGCGTAAGAGAGTACGAGATCTGGCGAAAAGCAGACAGTAAAGCAAGTGTGACTTTTACAATGTCGTTATGTACACTTTCAGTCGTGCACTTTCTTTCCAATTTTACTTACCTCATTGTATCTGTAGTCTATCTCGGCTTCTATTCCCCCTACATCCATGACATATTTAAAAGCTGCAAAGACGTTTCCACCGTGGCAACCGTTATTTCTGTCATTTTTTTAACAGTTAACCAATTGCTGCGGACTAAGATCAATTAGTTGTCCGGTGGTCTTGAAAAACTGTCCCTCGATGGCACCAATCTTATGAAAATTATTAAAAGTGTTATTTTTTTAAATAACATTTAATTTTTACATTGTGGACGGTACGATATTGTTAACACTATTTTTCCAGACGCATTAAAATAAGTCAAACATTATAGAACGCGACTTAAGTCACACCTTTCTTAAAATGTAATTAAATATGATTGCTGTAGATTTTAATTTTAATATTTTGTATTGTTTCGGTAAACTTATTAGATACTTACAGAACCAAAAGCCCAACACGAACCACATTCCCATCCCTAGATTAAAAATGAAAAGCAATTTCTAAGTATAATTACAAATATAACAAGAATGCATCATTGTGACTATATTTCTATTATAACTTCACACCAGCAAGATGATCAAAATGGCTACAGGTCTTGAGTTGACGTTATAATCAATCTTTTTTTCTGTAGCATAATGCCATAAATGTGAAAAGTATAATGACCATTTAGGCCCATAGAAAAGTAAGAAGAAGGCTAGCATGACCTAGATCGCTCACCTGAGTTTAAGCTATCTTGACGTCTATTAAAGTTACAGCGGGTGAAATATGTTGTAGGATCAATCCTGATATTTATGACATTACTGAAATTCAAAGCCAAATAAACCTAGAGTCCCAACAAGTAAATGCTTTAATTTGCACGTATAACCTAATGCGATCACCAATTCCAAGATATCGCTGGGGGAGTGTTAATTAGTTAAGACTTCATTTTGTGCGTGGTGTCGAATATGTTTGACTCCACGTGTCGTAGTTAATGAATATATCGTAGAAAGCATAGAGCCACTATTCAAAGTTGTCGAGTATAAGTATTGCGAAAATCAAATTTAAATTACTCTTTCTCTGGTATGGATGCACAATTAATGACAAAACAAATACCAGGAACTCTTGCTTAGTTCATGCTTTGTTAAATTTGTTAAGAAATGTATGTCTTCTATCATAGCATGGGTTAAACAATACAAAACAATAACATTAAAACTGATGTCGTCTAGAATATCACACATCGCTAGTTTTTTTATTACAATTAATTACATTTTACACTTAATTACATCTTATATGAAATGAATCGCTAGGAACAGAATTCTCTCACAAGCCAATTATAAACTAAGATGGATTGTTGCTTTCTAAATTTTAAACGACAATCAAAAAATCTATCATCAATTATGTTCATCATATTTTAACAAAGTTCAACTAGCAAGACTATCAAGACAAAAGTATCTTTGATATAAAATGATTTGTATTCGGTTACTTTGTTTAAATAATGGCCTTCAACAAACTGCTACGAAATAAAGCGTTTTACCACCATTCACAAAAACGAATCATCTTACTTATTTATTTTGTCAAGTGTGCTGATCCCAACAGTTTCGATTTTGGAAAAATACATATTTCGATTAAGATCATCTGGAGCGTTTATGATAAAAAATCAAATTAGTAATGTTTATACAGCTTTTATGGCAACTGAACAGAATGATGAAAAAATGCTAGCCTGAAATTTATTTTATTCAATTGTTTGAAAAAAAAAACGAACCGCCCCTGTTTATAAAACAAACTTAACCTAAACCATACGCTATTGTTGTGACAACTGTTAGGTAAAATTGACTATGTATGAAAGAGGTATTTTAACAAAAAATCTTCAAAACATTCATTGTGAAAGATGAGTTTATTATCGTGCATTGCCCTGATAATAGGTAGTATATGTGTTGGTAATGATTTGACAAATAATGTGCTTTAAAAAAGTTAGTTTACAAAAATGGGTTCAAACACATATTTTAAGGCAATAACTAAATTATTGTTAATGAGACAGCATCAACAAAATGAAGTATCGTGCTTTTGGTCATATTTTACTAAACACATTCAAGAATATTTAGTATTAAGAGAGAAAATTATATTTGAACTTCCGATTTCTTTTACGACGCGTAAGTAAAATACATATTTTGGAAAGTTTCCTTCAATAACGTTTTTATTCCTACGTCTACGATCTTTAAACAAAACAGAAAACTTAGGAAAGCACGAACACTGTAGAGCCAAATGGTCGCATTAATATCTAAAAACTGTATTATATAACGCGGTTCTTTAATTATGGCAAGGAACCAATGTCAAACAGTCCTAAACATATTAAGCTAATGTTAACGTTATGTCCTTTCTGTTCTGGTTTATTATTCAAAGTCAAATATTTAATATAAGATAATAGTCGGCCTTGTATTTCTTGGCGAAAATAAACGAATGATGGTCGTAAGGCGTGTAATGTATTAATTTAACACTTTATATACCATTGGCATGTGCGTGCATCGTGTTGGACAAATTAACCCTTTCGCATGTATTGTTTAACCTAAATATAATGTTTAAGTTAATAAAAATTCATACAAGGTTTGGATTTTTTCCAGCGGTTTAAATGAAATGAAAATACACCTTGTCACAACGTAATCAAGTGAGCTCAACATAGGATGAACGGAAACCATGGCATATTGATCAGAATTCGTGTCGAAATTAAAACAATCTATATCAACATTTGACCTCACAGATTAAAGAAAACAAGAAAAACACCAATATCTTGACCACTACACGTTTGTGTTTCTATTCAAACATGACTAAGAAGGGGATTTAGCATTTTACGCTGTACTTTATATGCGTGGGGAATGCTTTATGCACATATTTGTGACCATAAATGAACAGGCATGAATATGGGGCCGGATATGGGGCAATATGGATGTTTGTAAATTGGAACCAGGTGAGCCCCATATGGGAGAGATATTCTGTTAATAGTATCTACAGTTCTTTTCCAGTTAAATGAAAACTCAGGTTTCGCAAACGAATCTCATTGGGGCGGCGGAGTCCTTCGCCAGATTGATATTGTAATGTCAGTGGAGCTCAATTATAGACACGATATGTGTGCACACAAATGATGTAATATGTTCAATGTAAATACCCATCGTACTGATAATAGATTAACTTAATTGATCGCAAAATTTCAAACGTACTTGAAATTTTACTGACGTCACGTATCCATTCATTACCCAGTTAACTTCAGTTGGTGCTTCGTAGTTTTCCGGTGATATAAAGTGAACCAACGTTTGGAGACACTTTCTTTAACCAATTGAGTAGGAGGAGGTTTTCTCACGAAATCCTCGTCGTTCTGAAAAGTACAGTTTTAACATTAATCATGTCTTCAATAATTGTCATTGTTCATCTGTATCGAGTCGATTGTCTCATACTTACGCTTGTGGCAATAAATCACCCCAAGCGAAATGCATTTAAATATCGTACAACTCTGCAACTTTGCAATAAACGCATACATACGTGTATATTGAATTATTGCTTAGTGTGTCCAAAATATGCGCTGCAGTTTAAAACAGTGAATCCCTCAGAAGTATACTATTCGTAAAGGACGTTGTTTTTCAATAAAATGAAAGCTATGCATCGAAATCGAACTTGACGTTTGTGATCTGTATTCATTTTAAAGATGATCACTCATAGATAAACATCGACAATTTACTTAGGCTCAATCGCCTGTTGTGCCTCGTTGCTCATTCCTATTCATATAAATTGAATGTAAAGGTCTGAGTAAATCACAATTATTTTAATAGTTATGTGCGCATGTTTATGTTCACCAACGATATATTAAGGTGTAGTAAAAATGTGATTTATTCCAAGCTTCTAATAACTTCCTTAACAGTAACATATTTAATGAATTTCTTACTTATGTTCTGCAGTTAACAGAAAACATTTAAGTTGGTATTCACATTATGTTAATGCTTTCAATTATACGTCTAGTGGGTCTCGTGCGATATGAGTGAAACGAATGTCGTCTGTGCTTTCCTCGATGCTTTTTATACATCTCCCCCGCACAACAAAGAAAGGGACGGTATATTTGTTTCCTGTTGATCGGGACCCAGTTCTTAAAACTGTACTGCTTATGTAATCCGATAAAGAAGCATGTGAACGGGTGGGTGGGGTGGAATGGAAGTATTTCAGGCACAAACGGATCTGTTCTAGTTTAGTATTTGAGTTTATGTATTTTAGTGAACTGTGTTGACGTGAACGTTGTTTATTGAATCAATCATTGGTTGGTCAGTTGTCACTAAACAAAGACATTTAAATGAGGGAATCAATAAAACGTCTATGGATGATGATATTGTTGCCTTAACCAGTCTTATAGACATGAACATAATGCGAAATGTGTATATATATATATATAGGTATGTGGGGGGTTGAGGGCATACCACTCCACACCGTACATCATCAGTATATATATAATAAATCATTATGCATGGTGTACAATATTGCATTGTTGGCAGGTGCTAATAACGCCATAATAAAAAATACTGTCATAACTGCATACATTTCAATACATGTATAACATTTGAAGTAATGAATATACGCCTAAATTATGCAAGTCACAATTCACAATATACAGTATAAAGGAGCCAAACCGGCAGCCAAGGCACCCGCCAAGGGCAAGAAGTAAACATAAGATATAACATTTGTTCATAAATTGTGAAAGCAAAACTGTATGTTAGGTCCAATGTTATCTTTTCCACTGGACACTTTATAATTGTGTTTTAAACAATAAATATCAAAATCAAACTTATTAAAAGTCCCAAATTATGGAAGCGTTTCTTTTAAATGTATGCATACCAAATATAATTTTTAGATATAGGCCTTGTGGTTTGATATATATATANATATATATATATATATATATTCAGCAATTAAGTGTGTATCATGTAAGAGCAATTATAAGTTAGAAAGAGACATCATTTGTTTCATTTTTAACATAAGTTGAAACAAAGCGCGAATGCACACCTCCATATGATATAGAACTATACAATCAGGTTTGAATATTGGATTTATCAACGAGGAAACTGCAGAAAAAAAATTCTCGCATTAGTTTGTGTCAACGGACAGATTGATGTACAAACAGGTAGAGGAAAATCAGGCGACCATGATTCTAGTATACCCATTCTACATTAAACCGGGGATATATCAATGTGATCCTTGGGCCAGTTTGAAAGATTTTGAAATATGTCCATGAGATAATAGTGATTCTGGAATTATAATCCAAAACGTACATGTTTAATGCAACCGAAACATACAGGGTAACTTATTTTATCACACAGTCAGAAAATATGAAACTGTCCTTTTGTAATTTGAATTAGAAAGCTTGATTTGTACCTGACATTCATTTTTAAAGGTAAACTTCTAAGAATTAAAAATAAAATTTACAAAACCATTTTCTAATACCTGGTCCGCAAACTGGTTGATCCCTATAGCGTACGTTGACTCTCCGTTAGCGTACTTCGCGTTGTGGTTCCTGATTTTTTTAACGTTATCTACAAATATCTTACGTCGTTTCTCCTCCTCAGATATGTTTTGGTACTTTCGCTCTGCAAAAAAAGAAGTGAATCTTCCTTTTAGCTATTGATAAATATGTAATTGTTAAAGAACATAACCAAAATCGAACACGCGTGAGAGGCAGACCACTTTTTAATGACCACCTTAAACAATCGTGATGTACTGACCATCTCTCGAATCGTAGCGTAGAACCAAGTTGCCATTTGATAGGTTACTGGCGCTTATGGCGGACGCAAAACCCTACGTAGGGTAGAATTGTTTAACAGAAGCTAAACATAGTACTTTTCATGATGTTGACATAAATGACTATAACAATAATCGTTTCTGTAAATAATTAGTAATAAGCCAGTGCCAATTGAATACAGATATAATATATTGTAAAACAAAAACAAATGAATAAGAAAAACGAGACGTCTCTTGATAGTGCAGACATGAGGTTACGAATCTAACAGGCGCGTCCAGAGAGCCTCAATGATGCCATAAGGCCCGCTGTGGAGCTTGAAACCATTTAAACGAGCAGAAAAAGCAAAGTTCTTTGGCCATGCAGCCTTGGTAGCTACAGATGCCGATAAACCAACAAACAATATTGATGATCTTCAAAAGATGGTTGATATGCTCGAAAGACGGCTTAGTCAGTTCATGAGCGCCTCGGAAACCTCAGAGTCTAGATATGGTTCATGGTCGAGCGACATGGAGCGACGCTGTTGAACCTGCGCCTCAAAGTTTTATGTGAGGGGGCAGTGTCCTGATAATCGACGTAGGCCTCGCGATAAAGAAAGGACGAATTCAGGAAAGCTGAGTGTCTCTGACGCAAAAGCCACAATGCGGTGCAGTATTTTATTGAAGACTGTAAGGGTTGATGGATCCAACGTGTTTGATGATCATGTTTCTACATCGTCCCATGTAGATAATTGTTGTTCCTCGTTCTTTCAAGCCCTGCGTATAGGCATATATGAGGTGACATTTAAAAGGATCGACGATGCTATCTATGTGGTTCACAGAAGCACATGAAAAGAAAACTGATTCGAGGGGAAGGTCGGGTTGAAAAAACCGTGCCAAAAGGCGGTTCAAACGCATATGTGCTGAGGAATTGAAGAAACCTCAGCAGTCTCAGCTGGCATGTGGAATTACCTATGCTAGTAGGGCTTCAGTGAAGTATAAAGCCGGTATTAAGTCGGTTATCTTGAAGCAAGAGGACAAAAGAGGCCTCATGAACGTACCGACATGCGATGCCACAACGACGGCTACGTTTGGTCTGCAAGTCAAAGAAGAAGATAGAGCATCCGGGAAAAGAAGATCATAGTTTAATGCAGGCTGCAACTGAAGGCGACCTGCAGAAAAGCAAGAGTGTGATATCTAACGAAAGTTATACAGTATATGCAAGAGAGATAGCTAGTAACTTAGTTAATGGTGAATGGTCAATATCTATTGGAGAGATATGTGGAGGCTCGGCAAGCATCGATGACGTTATAATTGGGTATGATAACGGGTACTTACAGTACGAATCATGTAAGTAGTGTCTAGTGATTTGGTACTGACCTTGATGAATGTATTATCTGAGAAAGATATTCGCTATTTTGTTAGTTAGCTCTTGTTTAAGTTTACTTGTGTATAGTTTTAGGATTAGTTATACTGTTTGGTTGTATAAGTTTTTTTTTTATTGATTTGGAATCATGAGGAGGACTCAAGTCATATCGGAGGCGTGGGTAGTGTGCTTAGAAGGTTTCGGTGTCGAATTAGGTAATCTATGTCAAATACGACGGGAATTCGGAAACGTCGGCTATTTCCGACTCATGACTTTCCGATTCGTTGGCTAGGTGGCGCTCGGTTCGCCAGTATAAAAAGACTTGCAAATTGGTAAGTGGACGCTTCTTCTGCGGATGCGAGCGGGACAACATCTGACGCAAAGGCACGGTACTCTAAAGAACAGTACTCCGGGGCATTTGGGTAATAACGTTGAGATTAAACGGGCTTCAGAGTTCCTCTTGCATGTGTAGAGGTTCTTCAGAGGTTTGGAGTTTACGGAAGTCGTTCAAACGAGTGACGGAAGCTATAACGAAGGCCTTGGTTGACGAATGGTTATAGCTACATTCCTGGAAGTTGTTGAAAGCAGGAGCTTCGTGAAGCAAGGGTCCCCTGTTTGTCGCATTGTATATATTTGTGGCGTCTCGATTTTTGTAAGTTTCGAATCATAAGGCAGGCAGCCTGATGAAAATTAATTATTTGAATAGTTATTTTGTGATTGGCCTTCCGAGGGCTTTGGACGGCATATCGTGATTGTGAGGCCGAGCAGATAACGCTCGGTTGCGGTCTCAATTTAAGTTTCGTTTATATTACATTAATATAACCCCAGCATAGTGGACTGATAAAATTAATGTTTGTCTTTTACTAGGCCAGATAGTTCAAAGTTGATGATAGCATTTACGCAAATATTCGAATATTCGATTGAATACAAAAAGCTTTTTACTGTCCGCAATATTTTGTTTTTCATGTAAATATTATAAAACTTAAAGAAAAAAAAACAATATTGCATCAAAGATAGTCGTTATGTTATACTTTATCTGGAAACAATATACTACGCACTTCACCAACACATTTACCACCTGATCTACTACACAACCAACATAGTAACTCCAGGTAGCACCCTTTCAAGTGTTTCTTGTGGTGGTGGGATATAATACACAAGTGCTAAAGTATCAACGAGCTTTGTAACTGACGATACAAACTTGCCAATGCAGGTGATGCACATTGGTGTTAAGCTTTTATCAAATAATCAATCCAACACAAGTATTAGCTTGAACAAGTCAATGGACCGACGGATCGACATATATACTGCCAAAAAGGTAAACGTGATTCGTATGTTGACCTCTTACTATGTGACAGTAGGTGTTCAAATAATAGGCATATACCTGATAATAAAATCAAATAAATATATGTACCGTGTGTGATTTTAAACTGTTTGAATAAAGTCTCATCAGGAAGATCTATGTCGAACGTGTCAGTCTGGTTGACGTCGTCAGACGCCACAGTTGGGTATGTGTGTACAACTAACACAACAAACGACAGTTTCACTATCAGCAGCACCATCTTCGGGTGGTAGTTATTGACTGAAACAGTTCTGCAAAAAAATAATTTTAAAGATACAAACTATATCACCAAATAACGAGAAATGTTTGTAAAACATTAATGAACACTACCCGACGTGCAACCAATATATGTGTTTACCCTTTTCGCCCGAGTAATCAGAATATTATCTTATCGTAGGTCAAAGAGTTTTTCGATATGCTGCGAAAACGAAACCCAACTTATCTGTTTATGCAAACAAAGCTAAAGCCTAACCACTTAAAATACTTTTTAAATCACACATCGTATCAACAGTAACTTTATGAAACAATTTGTCAGCTTTTTTTAGGTTTTCCCAATTGCCAGCACAATCAAGCCTTATTATACTGGATGATTGTAAGTAGGTCGATTTAAAAATCACGTGTGTGTTTAGTGTAGCGCTATTTTTTACGTTCTGACGGAACTACAGTGTGCACTGGTTTAGCTTATAACCGACTTATCCGTGAATTTTTTATGTGACATATTAAATAAACGATCATGTATTGATGAACTATTCTCGTTACAAGTCCGTAGTGAAGTAGGCACTTGAAAATATCTTTTGACAATTCTTGCCCACCACCTGAGTCGTACATACCAAAATATACATGGTTAAGTAAAGAGGTGGGGCAAACTATATGTTTGTTCCAAATGCATACATTTAAGGATTAAAATAACATGAATTATCATTGAATGTTAATGACAAAAATCATTGGTAGGTTTCTCTTATAGCCACACACCTTATTTGGCGTAGTAAATTTAATTTTATATATGCCAGTTAGAAGATATCTGGTGGTTACAAGTTAGAAATCCGTCTTTTTTTGCACTTTGAAACTTAAAATTAATCGCGTTTGTCGAAATGGACGTATAAGTCTAGAAATCCTACTTTCGGTTTTAAAAGCGGTACCGTTTGAAAAATAATAAATTACTTGCTAACTAGGCTATATAATTAATTTTATCTCTGCCAATTATAATATATCTGGAGGTTACAAGGTAGAAATCCGTCTTTTTTAGCTTTAAAACAAACAAATAGTCGCTTTTTTTGTCGAAATGGACGTATACGTCTAGAAATCCTACTTTCGGTTTTAAAAGCGGAACCGTTTGAAAAAAAAATAAAAAAATATGAATAACTTGCTTACTAGGCTTTAGATTTTTTGACAATTTTGCACACTTTCACTTTGCATCTATATGTATTGATTAACATGTATTTCATTTCAAGGTGTGTGGCTTTAAAACAGCTCATGATTATTTGAATGTTTATGGTAGAGATTAAGCAAGCAAACAGTGAGAATAACGTCGACAAATTGTTCAACATCCATACTGTGATTGTACGCAACACGATTTTCAAATTGCCGTTCAATAATTATACAATGAAGAATTTTCATAACAACTACCTGCCGAACATGTATTTGTAAATCTTATATCAATTAATTTAGTAGAGACTCACATAAACATGTTTTTTTATCAAAAACAAAAAAACCCTAATGTAAATAAAGTCATTCCTTTGCAAAACACCGTGCCTGTGTTGCCCATACATGTATGTTCAAAAATCCAGACATTCTGGCATTCCCATTTTGATAAAATCAGATATAATAGAATACAGTTTGTTGACATTCACGCAGAGCATAATGTTTTTTTTTTAAGTTATTTAGTTATTTTCAGGTCGGCTTGGGTTGGAACCCTTCAAGGCCTGGAATCCGGCACTGTACCAGCCCGGGGGTACTATACACTCAGAGCACCATCACGCTAAGACCCATTGATTGAGTCCATCTATTGAGGGGTCAGCATTGCACCGTCGCTATGCGCACTTTGACTCATTGCATCCGTCTTCAGCAGTGGTCATTATCCGACTTTTTGCCGTTTAATACTCAAGGCTTCAGAGCGTCTTCCGTCTATAGTTCTTTTGTCTGAGTGATCCTTCTCGTAGCCTCAAGCAAAGGTGGCTGATATTCTTCTGTCCATTACCCTTCAACAGTTCCAGCTTAGGAAGCTCTGGCATACGTTTACACTCCCAGTGGCATAGCTCTCTGTGTCATAGAGGCACTCAAACCACCAAATCACATATAGTATATACATAAACATTAACGGTGAACAAGAAATAGCTGTTAATAAATGCCTTACCAATTAAGCATAAACAAAACCTTTTTATGTATGAGCATTTGCGAAAATAAGCTTCATTGTAAACACGATACTGTAAATCGCACTTCAAGGAAATGACGGTATGTGAAGTATAATTGTTATGTTTCATACAACAACATTAGCGAAAAACTACCCGACCATGTGGTTGATTGTCGGGAGATTAAAGGAATAATCAAATGAAATCGATAAGCTAAACTCACAAGAAACATTATTTTGTAATCAATTATTTGGTTTCAAACCAAATTGTGTAAAGTGTGTAGGAATATTTTACCAGTGTTATACCATCTTGTGATTTAAAGAACGTTTCTTACAAATTGATTTCAATATTCACACGTTTCAGATGTTGGAACGAAACAACGGATGATATACTTCACACGACATTAGATCAATATTGAATAATTCGTGCTCAAGTAAACTAACTAATAGTTTTGAAATATGTAAAACATGAACTAAAAGTAAACGCTTATATATATATTATAACGAAAAGTTATAACACACACTATAATTAAAACAGTAATGTACTTACATGGTTAACCTGTTGTTCTGTAATACTCTTGAAATAAATGATTACATGAATAGTCTGCGTCTCCCGATATTGAAAAATTGAAGACCAGTTTTTTTTTTATCGCAAAACAGTGCATGTAAACAAATAACCATATATTGATAGGCTGAGGAAGTTGATTTTCGTTTCCCGGCTCTATTGCCCTTTTTTCATTTTAGAAACAATAATGGTATACGTTGACATACGTAAAGTTTAGTATGACATTATTAAAATGTAATATTTGGACAGAGGAGCTTATTTCTTAATAACAAACACTTTGAGTAAGATTAAGACAGGTTGAGAAAATGTCTATGGTAGTACATTTGTTATGGTCTTCACTTGCAATATATAAAATTATGCGATTGTTAAGAATGTACCTCGAGCACAAACTGTTTTTGGTGTTGTATCAAATATTATATTGCAATATTGTCTTACCATATTAAAATGATTACATTACTAAAAATGCTTATTCATTTACTAAAATGGTACATGAACAATAAGCTAGATTTAAATTCATGACACATTCTGTTATATATATATATATACTATCTGGACACTGTACAGCGATATCTCTATCTAACACAAGGTACATGCATTTAATTGTGAGTTGTTAAACAAATTTTGTTTGTAAAAACCGCTACAATTTAAATGATGTAATAATAACTTATACAATTTTTACATTTAAGTGTGTAAATCTATATTTAAAGTTTTAAGAAAAATGCATCTATAAAGGATTTTTTCTCAATTTTTCAAATGCTAGCCCTGAAATACACTCACACTTGTCTTCGTTTTCCTCGCCCGATAACCGAACACTTCCAAACGTGTCGGAGAATCTATCAAAATAAAAACGCTGGTCTAAACACATACAGTTTTAAAGTTGACTGTAATTCAATGCACAAGTTGATAAAACTAGAAGTATTATTTTCATTTATTACAACCCCACATACCGCTTCGACGAAGAGCTATAAATTGGAGAATCAGTGTTTTATTTTAACATTTGAATTCCAAGTATAACAAGAACAAAAGTACTGTTTCACTGATCTTAAAATTGTCGTGAAGTTTTAGGATTTGTATTTTGTTTACGGTGTAAAAACGGTTCGAAACCCCCACTAACATTTAAACCAGAATGCAACCTCTCCGTTGCGTACCTGTTTCAAAATGTACAACGCACGGATCATCAAGCAAAGGCAACAAAGCGCGTTGTCCTATAACATTTTAAGGCAGTCTTCAACCGCTCATATTTACATTTGAAATGTGTGTTATGCGTTATTGTCTCTGTAAATGTATATAAAATGCATATTCCGGTTGGTCCTCGGTAAGCACATACTTACTGAGTTTATAATAACACTTTAACATATCCTCGAAGTTACTTCAATTTTTGTTGTTTCTGTACCATCTCCGTGTAACGTCTAAATTCAAGTAGTAATATGAAGATGATATTTTTGGAAATGCGTTTTAATACGGTTTATTTATTCGCATAATCAGCATTAGCTGCTTTTTGCAAAATAAATCATATGGTAAATACAATTACACAGTGAGATGAAGTTTGGCTATACAGAGAAGTATTGTATGCAATTTTGATTATTATTAGTATTATTATACCACACAAATAGGAAAGTAAATCGTAGCATACAAATAATGTCGATAGATAATAAAAAACAAACAAGGAAAAACACACAAAACAAACAGGAAAATGTAGCAAAAAAACAACACAATGTTTATGATGTGTAGGAATTTAGACAACTAGCAAGCAACAGAAGAATCAATGATATCTTTTCGTTTTAACATTGCAAAATATATAAACTTCGATACTTTACGGATACATTTTATAGACTTTGTTGACATAATTGTTTCGAAATATTTCAATGTGTTAAATGACAGCCTAATGTTTTTTTTAACCAAGTTTGAATGTAAACATCACGGACTCTTTGTTTTAGCATACATATATAATCGATTTTGTGATACTGGTGCAACCATAAATTACTAAAATACTTTACTAAAGAAGAATTGAACTCCATGAAGGGTTAAAAAAAAATCACGAGTATCAAACTTGAACAAGTCATGTACACAATTATCTCTGCGACTGGAGAACTAATAACGAGTTTATGATTACAGTAGATAAGCAATTTTGGAAGCGTAAAAGAATTATGTTTTTTTTTTCAACAATGATCTATTTATTGTGAGTTGCATTTAAGTACATGAATTTCAAACGTAATTTGTATGCAGCAGCAGAAATACGTTAGTGCGATCACCTTTGGTGTCATATAAAAACAACACTATATCTTTTTTTTGGTATTTTTATGTTGTTACTTTTTTTGGTGAAGCATGCCCTTCGTTTTTCTTTTTTATACTTTTTTGGTGAAGCATACACTTCGTTTTTTTTTTATTTGTAAATAATAAAACCATACTTATCCTCCAGCCACACTTCTTTACTCAAACAAATGAATGAACCTTGGGTGGTTCTTGTTAATGTGAATCTTGGCTGAGGGAGCAGCATCATTCTCATACTCCTCCAGTGGCTGTTTCCTAGCAACCTCACACCTCACAGTGGACTGTGGGTAAGAGCTGGGGCCCTATCTTGCAGCCAGTGAAGGGTCATGTATGATCCTCTGGACAGGGGTGGTCCAAGTATCCACAGATGACTGTGGGTAAGACCTGAGGGCCCAGCTGGCAGCCAGTGATGGGTCATGTATGATCCTCTGGACAGGGGTGTTCCAAGTATCCACAGATGACTGTGGGTAAGACCTGAGGGCCCAGCTGTCAGCCAGTGAAGGGTCATGTATGATCCTCTGGACAGGGGTGGTCCAAGTATCCACAGATGACTGTGGGTAAGAGCTGGGGGCCCAGCTGTCAGCCAGTGAAGGGTCATGTATGATCATCTGGACAGGGGTGGTCCAAGTATCCACAGATGACTGCGGGTAAGACCTAGGGGCCCAGCTGGCAGCATGTGAAGGACCAACTGACTGCATTGCTGGCTGGGTAGGCATGATAACTGGCCTAGCAACTACACTGGACTTGAG
Source organism: Dreissena rostriformis (assembly GCA_007657795.1). Lineage (NCBI taxonomy): Eukaryota > Metazoa > Mollusca > Bivalvia > Myida > Dreissenidae > Dreissena > Dreissena rostriformis. The sequence goes on along the minus strand of VMBQ01000003.1, from coordinate 33,318 downwards.
GCAGGGCTCGGGATCACACCAAGTGACCAGATGCTGCATAGCAACCACACTGGACTGCAACAGTGGATTAGACGCATACCCAGGTTTTGTCAAAGAATTCTGACCTGAAACATGCAATTTTTTATATTTATAAAAAGAAATATTTTACTTATTAACCCTTTGCATGCTGGAAAATTTGTCGTCTGCTAAAATGTTGTCTGCTGAATTTCTAAAATTAGCATTTTCTTCCATTTTTTTTCAAGAATGCTATCAGAATATCAAACAGCTTGGATCCTGATGAGACGCCACTATCTGTGGCGTCTCATCTGGATCCAAACTGTTTGCAAAGGCCTTTAAAATTCGGTTCCAGCGCTCAAAGGGTTAAATAAATAGGTTTAAACTGAACTAAAACTAAAGTAAAACATTCACCCCAGAATGGCCTGATAAACAAAGTAGCCTGAAAGCTGGTTTCCTTGCAGTTCTAAAGGAATAAATGTTTGCATCTTAACACCATATTCATTATACATTGTGTAAATGACAAAAACCACCATAAATTTGAACTGTAGTCACAACGTAAACAAAGTGTGTGCGTATTTCGAAGTTTATGAGGTCCTTCCATGCCTGAGGCTGCTTTATGTGAAGATCAAGAGTGTGTCCCAGCCCTTCCAAATAATTTGCTTACTAGTCTCATGAAAGTTGAAACAAATTTTGAATTATAGCTGCGATTTCCAGCTATTTAGTTTTTACTGAAAGATATTCAATTTTGGTATGGTCTTATGCTGTGGGAGAAAATCGGAGTGCCCAGAGGGAACCTACCTTCTCGGTATGGTGACCACCTACCACACTCACATGCACTGGAAACGGGGATTGAAGTCGGGTGGCAGAAGTGAGAAGCACATGTAACAACCACTACGCTAACCGGACAGCCACACAAACAACACCACTATCTGTCTTTCTTATTTATCATCACGTAGGGTATTTCCACCGTACATTGGTTAGATAGCACTATATATTGAATCAAACCATTGTGTACACACCGGTCTTACTGACAATAACGCAGTGACGTCACCATCTATGTATAGAACGGAATCAAACATTAATAGCTAAACAAATATCTGACATTCCATCAAAAGCAAAAATAAACTGTTTATATCAGTGTAAACAATGACCTAAAAGACATAAAAGTAAATAATATCACATTTATTTTTGAGCATTGTCAATCTTTTCCTTAAAGAATCAATTTAACACTAAAACTTCAAATATTGTTAGAGTCTGACTGCAAAAATAATCTAAATAAATAGGTGGTGTGCAACCCCAAGAATTTTAACAATATTAATAATGTCTGACCCAAGCACCCACGAGCAGACATACAAAAAAAAACGAAAAAGTGTAAGAAACAAAATGAGAAATTTCATTGAAAGATGTATCTTTAGTAGATTTGGGCTTCAAATGATGTTTTCCGTCATTTTTATGTCCCCCAGTGGGAGACATATTGTTTTTGCCCTGTCTGTTTGTTGCTTTGTTGGTTTGTTGGTTTGCACAAACTTTAATATTGGCCATAACTTTTGCAATATTGAAGATATCAACTTGATATTTGGCATGCATGTGCATCTCATAAAGCTGCACATTTTAAGTGGTGAAAGGTCAAGGTCATCCATCAAGGTCAAAGGTCAAATATATGCTGGGTCAAAATCGCTCAAAAGGGGACATAGTGTTTCACAAACACATCTTGTTTTGCATGTAATTACCAAGAATCAATTGAAAGTGGCAGCAAGAGATGTTTTCTTACAGATTTAACAGATTTGTTTGTAAGCATCTGTGTGTTATTTTGAAGTTTATGAGGTCCTTCCGCATCCAAGGCTGCATTATGTGAGGACCCAGAGTGCCCCAGCATTCCTACCTCAATAACTTACTTGACTCACAAATGTTTGGACACATTTTGAATAATAGGTTTCAGGTTTTACTGAAATATTGCAATTTTGGTGTGGTCTTGTGCGGTGTGTGGGGGGGGGGAGCCGAAGTACCCTGAGGAAACCCCAACTGTCCGGTATCATGTATGGTGACAACCAACCATACTCATATGCTTCCTGGAATGGGGATTGATCCCAGGTTGACTGGCCCTGAGTGAGAAGCGCGTGTACCAACAGCTGATTTTTTTTATAAACGAAAGCCAGGGGGCATTAATGAAATACCACAATAATAGCTGAACCATGAAAATACCGGGTTAGACTAGAGTATAGGTTATAGAAAGAGTTAAACTTTTTATGTCCCCCAGTCTTATAATACTGGGGGACATATTGTTTTTGCCCTGTCTGTTTGTTTGTTGGTTTGTTTGCAAAAACTTCCACATTGGCCATAACTTTTGCAATATTGAAGATAGCAACTTGATATTTGGCATGCATGTGTATCTCATGAAGCTGCACATTTTGAGTGGCGAAAGGTCAAGGTCAAGTTCATCCTTCAAGGTCAAAGGTCAAATATGTGGGTCAAAATCGCTTAAAAGGGGACATAGTGTTTCACAATCACATCTTGTTTTTTTTTAAGCTGATTACATCAAGCCTAATGCCTATTGAAACGCTTTAAAGTCTGTTTCCTGGGACCATAAACCAGTACTTGAGGTCTTTGGGGGAGATCGAAAGAACGCTCCCACAGTGGGGATCAAACCCGTGACCTCCTGGTCGCTATGCTGACACCATATCAACTACGCCAAGGATAACCCGTGTTAAACTTTGCGCGTACATGTATATATATGTCAAAAAAGTTGTTAACACTTATTGTTGTCTTTTCTTAATTGAAGAATTTAGGCTCGTTATGGGGTTTGCATCATGCGATTATTTTTTTAACATTACCCCACCCACTTATTGAAACAAAAAAGAGCTAAATTCGATGGAATAATTCCTAAAAAGCTACATGTATGAAAATAAGATTGAAAAGTGTTTACTCACGAAGCTTTGAACACATTCCCGTTACTAAACATCTGTCCGTAACCCATTTTTTTCGATAAATCGTAATAGCCGTAGAATATGCGTTTGCACAATAATTGCAGCTTGTTGCTACTGAAGCTGTTGCTATGTCACATGATCATTATATGATGCGGACGAATCATATTGATTGTTACTTTAAGCGACCAATCAGAATGCACCTTACGAAAACATTTAGGCAAGGCAGCAATGCGGCAGGTAATGTTCACCAACTAGTTTCCGGCGCGCGAATTGGTTTAATTTAAAAAAAATACAAGACGTAACATCAGGGTAGATATATAGAGTTCAACTGTGTTTAAGTGAAGTTATTTGTGTCTTCTTGACAATGTGTGTCATTTTGGTGTGTTTTTTCAAAAAGGAGGACGAATAATTTCATCTGGTGAGCCGCTTTATATTATTTTTTCTTTTAATAAACATGCATTTGACCTTACGATGTAATTAGATATGTATAATAAAATTCGTCGTTTTACCAGCACCCCACCCTCTATACTAATGAATAATAAATCATTTTTTTGTCAATATATGAGACAGAATAAATAACGATGTCACATATATTCGATATATAGTGTACTAACGAAACTGTGTAAACATTTGTTTTGATAAGCCTCTTTCAGTAACTCATTTTTATGACGAAAATAATGCTCTGTTAAAACTGCGCTTGCATACAGTTTTGCAGCTTGTTGCTACTGAACACGTTGCTATGTCAAATGACCGTCTTATCCGACATCTACCAATCAAATAAATTGTAACTTTTCCCCCGACCAATCAGCGTGCTCCTTTTAAATTATAATTGATAAGAATGTGTAAATTACGGCAAACGTAATATGAACTACCACGGCGCGAATATTTGAAAGTCATCAATCCAGATTTTGCTGTAATTATGTGATTGTTTAAAATTCAATATAATGGTTCCTTTTTAAATGGTCCAGTTGTACATTATGATGTGTATGCAGTCAAATAATTGCTTTGTCAACTGATATTATGCAAATAGCAGCTACCTTTTAAATCATCATCATCAGTAATCTACAGTACAGGCTTATAATTTGAACAGCAGTTTAAACCCAGTTGAAGACTACACAGGCTAATCTGGGACGACACTTTACGCACATGCATTATGCCCAGTTGTCTCAGAACGCGACACATATGTCAAGATAATCAATATTTTCCAAATGTGTACAGGCAGCTAGCTCAGTTGGTGGAGCAATGGTCTACAAATCCAAGGGTCACGGGTTCGATCCCCGGCCTGTGCAGTCTTCAAATAAACTATCCCAGGAAGAGTGAGTTGGTAACAGCAAACCCCCCCNAAAAAATTAAAAAAAAAAAAAAAAAAAAAAATCAAATTCAAAATGTCTTAGCAGTGTTAGTCAGTGTTAGTTGCAAGTTTAACCGCGACGCCCCTTTTCAAAGATTTGTGTGTATGTCCTCAACAAAGTGTAACGTCTCAAAAAGGAGAAGTTATCATGGTAAACAAACGACTCTTTTATAAGTGCTAACATACTATTGGCCCAATTTACCTTCTTGGTTATATGTTGATTTTATTTAAGGCCTCTAAGTGAAGTTATTCCAAGGTCTGTGTCTTCTTTTACAAGTCTTATTGTTCATTGTATCATCCCGTTCAAGGTTGTTTTGTCTGTAATGTATGGCTCTGAATTTCTCTACATTGAATGAAAGTTCCCATTAATCTGATAAATCAAATAAATTTAGAAAGATTGTTGAAATGGTCCTGTAGAACGTCCGTTTGATCCATCGTTGTAAATACAGTTGTGTTGTCATTTGCGAATATCCATGTGCTACTTTAAGCGATATTTTCCGGAATATCATCAACATAGATAATAAATAATATGGGTCCCAGGACAGTGCCCTGGGGTACTCCACTCTCAACTGGTTTCCATTTAGAAGAGTAACCTTTGATTGATACACACTGTCAATTGCCTAACAAGAAGCTGTTGAAGGCAGTGAAACTGTTGAGGTCACTTTGCAATAGCCATCTCAAGGGCGATATACTTTTCAATTTGAGGTCAAGATACCCGACTATCGCTGCAGTCTAATCAAAGCGCTGAAGGAATTGATTGCTTTTGTGTAAACAGTGGACACTGTAGTACCGCACTTTGGTGTTAACTTTGTTGTACATTAAATCGCAATGACAGCTGAATGTTCAAGCGGAATACTTATTAATACACAAAATATTCATGATCTGTTATTGGCTATTTTATGTTGAATGTTTCACAAATACACGTATAACGAAATGCATGCTGTACTTAGGTATACGATTTGTTCATTAAAACGAGACAATTTACCTTTAATCCTTATAATAAATTGTGCATAGGCTCCCTCTAGTCTGTTAATCTGATTTCACTAGTATTGCAAAATTGCAATCTCCCTGCAGAGTTAAGTCATTCCATGCTCTCACATGCACTTGCACAGTCTGGCAAAAGCAACCCTGTACGTTATAAATTCTAGAAAGGTTTCGTTGTCTTGTTAGCGGACAATGAAGCTCCTGACTAGAGTGCGCGTTTGGCTTAAGGATCATTTTCGCATGACGCGGCTCATAAGTGGTTACACATGCCATGCCAGTTATTCTAAACTGGGTAACCACGTCCTTTATCATATATGTCCCAGTAAAATGAAAAATATCACATAAAATATCACAACAATCACACTTTTATTATGATGCACATATCGCTTTAATGTTTAATACAATACATTCTTTATATAAAATAACACATTGAGACGTAAAACAAAAATGTTGCATGTGATTTATATTTCTGAATCCGACAATAGTGACACCCTCCATCATCAACGTTAAACTGTCATATATTAGTTACACAAACAGTTTGATTTGAATCAACAACAGTTTTATAAACTAATAAACAATGAAAAAGCAAAAAAATCAACTTAAACCCACATTGTATATATGCATTTACAATGCACAATTCCTTAATAACTATTTTTGAGATTCAGCAATTTGAATTCTGTGTCAATAGAGAACCTTACAAATGTCATGTTATACAAAAAACAACAATACATTCATTACTATAAAAGAAAAGATATGGATAAACTTTATAAATACCAAAAACATTTCCAGCATTTACTACGCTTGATTAAAACTAATTTCCGACTATTGTAAAAGGACAGATTTCCGTTTATTTATAATCACAAACATAAGCATGTGCACTTTTGTGCGAAATATTTTGCCTGTTAAAACATTTAACATAAAAAGATGTTTTTCATGCTAAAGCTTTAAGTTTTAATATGATCAACAAACTTTTGATCAACAACATAGTAATATATATTTGGAATGCACAAAACAAAGCTAATGGTAGTGAAAAGCAAATGTAGTAAAAATATGAAACCCACAAAACATGTCTTTCGCATAATATCATAACAATAATTATATAGGGATGAAAGCATTGTTTAAATCACAACACAACAATAGAAATGACATTATCAATAACCTACCACAAGGTGTCTAAAACAGTGGAAGCAGAGCGAACTTAGTGATTATCTTGAATACAAATGTAAACTGACCAACACTGGATTGTATGGTCACTCATTGGACATAAATACATCACAGATATCTGCTGTAATATAACTGGATCATACTTTGAAATACTGCAATAGATATTATGCTGAAATATAATGTCATATTATTGCAAATTATCTAAAGCTAAAAAATACATTCCCTGATGTTTTAATAAAACAAATTGTAAACTTTGAACTATAATTTATGCGAGTTGAAACATGGATAACATTCCAAAAATATGTAAAAATGTCTGAACTATTTGTGAGCATCAGTGGTTCTTACAAAAACATAGAGATATTAAAATATATGAAACAATATTTTTAATCAGGACATAACAAACTAAAAATGTGTCCGTAGGACAAGGATGCTCCCACATTCCGCTTGCCTTGTAAACCTTCACTCATGTCAGACAAACCTTAACCAAAATATGGAGGTGCGCAAATTCACATGCTGGTTAATATGTTGTTAAACTTTCAGTCGTCTAGAAGAAATAATTTTTGAGGCACAAGCGACACAAGTTAAAAAGGGTGAAAAAACATTCAAATAAGACAACCAAAGGCCCTAAGGCGCTCACCTGAGAATCCAAGGAAATTGAGTGTTCTGAGCCGGAATTAATCACTTGGTTTCCCAATAAAACACCTGGCTGACAAAACCACAATAATTTTAAATCAGTCAAGGTATCATAAAAAACTATTTTTTTGAATATTTTTAACAAGTTTCACGAAGAGTGGATTACAAATGTGATTTTTTTAGAGTGTTCAAATGGTTTTAGTATAGCCAGATAAGACCAAATGTTCAGACCAAGTATGATGAATATTGGACAATAGATGTGGCCTAAAGAGTGTTCAAACGAGTTTTATGCATTTTTTAGTTTTTTACCAAGTGACCTAGTTTATGATCCCATGTGACCCAGTTTTGAATTCAGCTTAGATATCATTGGGTCAAACATTCTAAGTTTCTTGAAGAATGGGCAATAAATGTGGTGTCTAAATTGTTAATAAGTGTGTTAATCCCACAAGACCTAGTTCAGAACTAGGGTGAGATATGATTGGGACAAATGTTCTGACCAAGCTTGATGAAGATTTGAAATTAATAAGGCTTCTAGACTATTCACAAGGCAAATGTTGAAAACAAAAGGCGATCACAAAAGCTCAACAAGAGCCGGTTGTGTTCAGGTGAGCTAAAAATGTTTTGTTAAAAAACGGCCATAACTTGCACTAACATTTTTGAGTTTCGCTCGACATAAAAAAAGTGTGACAGACGGACTGAAAAGTGAGAATAACAGAAGGAGGTACGGACAATGGCGAATCTATATGTCCCTTTAAAAAGTTGGGGTATAAAACGTTACTGACATGAGTAAAACTATAACCATACAAACCTAGAGTGCTAAAATATTAATATTTATATGATGAACAAAAAACTTAAATTAAATGTCAACTTTGATACATACACTAGATATACAATATCACAAACTAGTGAACAAATACTAAACTTTGATATCAATAGCAACAAGAGATGTGTTTGTCAGAAACACAATGCCCCCTACTGCGCCGCTTTGAAAAAAATAATCTATTTATCATTTGGCAGGTGTAGAAATTATCTCCATTTTAAGATTATTACTTCCCTTGGTGTGTGTTTTTTTATCTTTTGCCTTGAAGGATGACCTTGACCTTGACTGTTCACCACTCAAAATGTGAAGCTCCATGAGATACACATGCATGCCAAATATCAAGTTGCTATCTTCAATATTGCAAAAGTTATGACCAATGTTAAAGTTTTCGGACAGACAGACAAACAGACGAACTGACGGACAGTTCAACTGCTAAATGCCACCCTCCCGGTGGGAATAAAAATAGATAAAGAAATAGTTTCTGTCCTGTGATGTCAAAATATGACCATGCTGATGTTCAATGTTGTACATCATGCACAGGTGTATATGATACAATATACATAATAACCGTATTACACATGAAGAGATGTTACACTATTTTGGTTTGCCAGATTCAGCTGGTATTGTGCATTGCTCTTTGCACACCGTTAATCAGACATTTATCAATGCTTCTCCCCAAAAATCCCTTCAAACAAGTAAAATCACCCAACCAACCATTGACATGCAAGGCTCACGTTTACTGTGAACTTTATAATGAAAAGTCATCTGTTTCTGTGATAATTACTTTGAATCAATACGTTGCCATAACAACCATGATGTAAACAACAATACTCATAACAGCATTTACTTTCATGGTTTGAAACAAAAAGCAATCTTACACAGGGAAAATTATTGATAAATGTCTGACAACAACTGCATTAAAATCGTGCAAAGCATTCCACACATTTACCCCATAAGGGACAGTTATTTGTGTCCCCAAAGTAGGCAAGGTTATTCATACACCCGTCCATGTCAAAGAGCAATGCCTTTTGCCAAAAATGTCGTAGCTGAAAACGACCGAAGCCTGTAAGCTACAACAGTTAAAGAACATAAAACTATACACATCTGAAAATTCTGTGTATTAGTATATTACATATAACGGGTATATATTACTCCTGATTACATATATGTCCCTATAATAGTTGTAATAGGCAATTTCCTCAGAAACAGAGTTCACTTTCTTAGCATTAGCTCCAATTCAATTGTTGAGAAACTGTTAAATAACTAGAGGTCCAAGAGGCCATGTATTGCTCTACTAGTACACATACATGGGATCTTGATAATGACATACATATAGGATCTGACATGAGTTGTCATATCATACCATATTTTATTAAACGAGTTCAGGAATTTTGTTAGTAAGCGAGCCTTTGGCGAGCTTATTAACGAATTAACTGGGCGAGTTAAATAAAATATGGTATGATATGACAACGAGTGTCAGATCTTTTTTATCACATGCTTTTAAACTAAATAAAATACATCTTAATTGACCAAACAAATGCTGATAGATCTAAAAGTTGTTTACTATCGTGACGTCATTTCATGTTGACGACGTCATTTCACCAAAATAAAGCCATGCGATTGGTTAGTTATTGATTCTGTAGCCAATGAAAACGCTTTAAAATGTTGTATTACACATGTGTAATATAAAAAAATATGTAATGTCTGTATTACATTGAAAACAAGGTATAGCATGTGATA